>DWEM01000585.1:0-17947 GCA_018245935.1 Agara belti belti
ATACCCCTTAGTGATAAGGGTTGTCCACCCTTAACATTGTTTGTTAGGCGGTACGAAGTTCGCTGGGTCAGCTAGTTATCTATATATTTTACATGATGCCTATACATGTATTATATAATCTACACGTGACCATCACGCTCTATCAAGTATAATGACCTATTAAAATGTAACACTGCAGTATTATTTTAAAAATAGTAGTACACAATACAACAACAATGCGAATTTGGTTCTTATGAATCGTGCGACACAAGTTAACGCCCAACTCCCGACCGCGGAAAGAATATAAATTTTTGCGAGCTGCCGGCCTTTAATTATAACGAACAACTTTTAGCCTCTCCTCACGTTACATACTGCTCTAACTCTTTAGTCCCCGTTTAAACTTATTTTTAAGCAATTTCTGGGGCTTACAACGAAGCTTGAAAATGTGTAGCGGTCGCAATCCAAAACTTTTTCCCGGTGCTTAATACTTTTAAGGGCATTATTATGGCCTTAAATATCTTACGATATAACTTTATCCATTACATAAGAAATGTAATTCTGATAACACAGTGATAAAAATGAGTCGTGATAATCGTTAATTTATTTACCAAGGAATTAACACAAAAACACTTACCTATATTAATTTAATTACTTCCACCTAATGAATAAAGGCGATATAGTTTATACAGTGGATACAGTTAATAGATAAATTGTTACTGTTACTATTCAATAAAATGTAATTTAGAAATTATGCGAATATTTCGGTCTAATAGCTTCGTAGATCCACCAAACGAGGATCGCAATCCATCATGTGCCGCTCGCAGAATAGACTATAAACATCCATTTAAGCAGGTTTGTTGAAAGGGTCTTCTACTCGTGGATATGAAGAATTTTTTGTTGATATTCAATTCGAGATGGCGTCTCACAAACTCTTAAAAAAATATTGAACATCTATTCATTATTAAGCGTTTAATAATGAATAGCTTAATTTCACGATAAGATTATACTCGTCTTGACACTCCATAAACCAATTTGGAATAACTAAATGCAACGTTAATTGGCTCTAGTTATAGTACCTAAAAATGTATTTATTATGATGAAATGGAGACATTGACCTAGTTTCCAGTGAAACTCAAGGATCTGAATGGGTATCCTAATGGATGCATATAAAATATTATTGAAAACTAAAATTTGAAAACTTTGGTGAGACGTCGAAAGGAATGCTAATAAAACTGTGCTACATTTCACAATAACTACAACAGCACACATGTTTGTTTTCTAGGAATAACCGAAGCCTGTGAATTTAATTTAACTATGGCACCGATACTGTTCGAGTTCACATTCGCATACAATAATATGAAAACCTCCCTTTTTATGACATCAATTTTTTCTTCTTCTTTTGTATACCGTTTATTTTGAACACCTTATTATCCTCTATTTACTTATACCCAGCCAACTAAACATAACAGTAAACATAAGACAAAGGCATTATACAAATTGTACTCCTAGATTATTACCTAACTATTAAATGAATTAGATTAGATAGATTAGAGAAGCGAAATACTGACACTTATTATAAATTACGTACAGAAATCGTAAAAAACCGCCAGACTACGTCAAAAATAGTACCTATATACTACCTCCCAACACAGATCGGAATTGACTTTTGAATACTCTTTCATAAATGTTAAAAACTCAGGCATCAAAAAGATATAGTTACTTGTATTCTTTCATTTTAACAAGGCAGTAAATAACTTTTTTATAAAACATGTAAAGTTAGACGAATTAACCGCAGATAGTGGCTGTGACTAACTACCTAATTGCACATGCGACGGGAATATTTTGGCACCCGGCACGGTTTACTAGCATATAACTCCACAGACTAGCAATGAACATAATTTATGTTAGATTTATGAAATTTTATATGGCTTACACGCTTAAATTGATCGTTTAAAGTGTCTTCAGGTTAAATTTGACGCACATGTTATTGTATTATTAGTAAAAAATCCAGATCCAGATAATAAAAACATTAAAACAATAAAGTCCAAATGCGACTATTTTCAACGTTTTATCGTTTATTTTTTTCACATCACACAAACATACCTATGTTTATAGTTGCTCAAAACGCATCGGTTAACAATATTCAAACAGAGCATAACAAGTAGCCACATCGTGCAGGCTATCGGAAATTGTCACTTCGATCGACTATAATATGTAGTTCTGCGGTATCTATAATAGGACGTGTCAAGTCGATGCGGTTATATCTTGGAGCAGTGCAGAACAAATCGTGAATAATAACTACCTATCTTGGTCTTTTGTCTTACTACATTCTACTGTTATTAAAGTTCTTCTTTCTTACCTGTAATATGTAACTAGGCAGAAGTTCGATTTATATTTGCCTTGAGCTCATCTGTTGGATTTACACTGATATTTCACGTTTAAATTGATTTCCTTTAAGAATAATAGTCATTATACCTAATTAATAATTATTTTCATACTTAATGCAGTTACTTTAAAACAGGAACCTTTCATTGAGGGGGTTTCACCTGCTTTTTTCTCCCGGTCCACTATAGCCTAAGGGGCACACAAAGCCGAAGTAATTAAGATGACTAAAACATGACCTTCATTATGTGTATGTATGTACCTTATAATGAATAAAACAATTTGAATTTGTACGAAGGTTGTTAATGACGTACAACGTTTTTCAATGAAATAAAATAAATATTAAAATACTAGCTTTTGCCTGCGACTTCATTCGCGTGCAAAATAGTTTATTTTCTTCTCAATATGTTTATTTTAGTTTGAGCAAAACTAACCAACCGCAAATAACGTTAACATTCACTATCGAAATAGATGTTTTCAGCTTCAAATAATTGAGTATTATGAGATGAGTAATCTGTGCAATGAAATCTTGAAAGTAAGGAAAGTAGTATTGTTTATTATAATGGTAAGCCTATACTATTTTTGTTTGAACATGTAGACGTACAGAGACCGGTAGATCCGCGTAATGACCTTTCATAATCGAAAATACAATAACATTTAAAGTCATAAACAAAATGTTTACGTTGGCTAGTCTCTACTCGCGATGATAGAAAATGTAGTTATTGGTTTTTATAAATAATTAAATACCTACATAAAAAGCCTAAATGAACTATCACAAAATAAACAGACCCAAGAAACGAACTCCTATATCGAACTCAAACTGCAAAATACAAACCAATACCAGTTTTACCCGACAACAATAAAACCGTCTCTTGTAGCTGTTTCCGGAAGAGAGACGTCGAAGCATAAGCAATTTGCCATCCACGTCGATGACGGATGAATGGCATACTCATTTTAATGGACTAGGTATTGTTGATGGTGCATCGTAGAGGCGTTCCTATAGTTATAACATTATATGTATGGTAAACTAACAAGAAACATTGGCGTCAATGTCATCAAAATTTATATCGTATACAGTGGCAATTTTTAAAACTAAACGGTCCCAAATTGAATGTTTATACCTACATGTTGAATAATTCGTCTGGTTTGTACGGTTATACGTATCGTAGATATTTGTCACTTGGTGCTTTCTGCCTAGCATATTAGGGATCTGGCGTGATGGTATAATAATAATAATAAAGAAATTCTTCCTTCTAACAAAAACGTTTATAGCGAAAATGAATTGTGCAAATAGTGTACTTTAAATTGATCACAAATTTGCCTAGAGGTTACAATTGCAAGAAAATGTTAAGGCACATTTGAGACGATCTCTTTTCAAAATGTAGGCGATGGAAAAAGAAATATAAAAATGTACAATGCGGTGACAAGAGTAAAAATAATGTGTTAATATTCTAAATGCTGCCAAAGGTAGCGGGAATGATTGCGAGACGGCAGTAAGGTGCACATGCGCGGCCCACACGCCTGCGCACCACCACTTAACCTCAATCCGAACCGTGTTTTTGAATGAAACTTCGTTCGCCAGCCGCCCCCCTGACCGTACTTTCCTTTCAACCGAATTCCTCGTTCAAACAACTTATTGAACGTCTCTAACCTATTTTATCGCAAATGTACAAGTTTGATTTCTTTTCATTAATTCGACATTTAGACGTTAATTGTTCGATAACTGTTGACACTGCTATGTATTTTCATGAGCATTTGTTATTTCAAACACATATTTTTAATACAACTTATCTATTGAGAACTTGAAATGAAGAAATTGTTACGTACACTTAAATTCGTTACCTTCAGAACGGAAATATTTTCTTTATCATCACTCTATAATAGCATTCTTATACGTATATCAGAGCAATGACACACGCCAGTTTAAGTTACGACATTTATCACATTAGTCTCAAATAAGAGTAGCAATTATAATAATAGCTATATCTGCTTATATGTGCCGTTTTCCGCCCTTCTTAACGTGATAATTTATTACGCGAGAGCAGGCAAAAATTGATACGGTGTACGTGATGTACAAGGACTTTCCTGTGCAGATAACAAATGAAAAGGGGACAGACTACATATTTTTTACTGAAACGGTAGATAAAAAAATATTTTTGATGTTACAAAAATTGTGCTTTGACTTGAAAACTGTGCTACTACGTGAACATTCTCACAATATTATGCATATTTGGAAAAGTACCATACGAAAAATTTCACTAAAATGAACTTAGCGCTATGGATAACCCAACTTTATAGTTTCAAATTAATATTCTATAGTTGTTTTAAAATATAACATATATATGTACGGCTATATTAATATCCGACCTCGTAAACCGAGACTTGGCGTCAAAGTAACTAGATCTAAAATGCATGCGCATGCTCGGAAGTGCTTGAAAAATTACATTTGAAGTAGACTGCATGATGCGAAAGCGAAAAAAGTGGGGTGGAAGAAGGATGTATCAAATAAAACAAGCTATATATGTAATAATCTAATAATGATATCCTAGGACACCTGTACATAAAAGTTTCTAATCCCAAACTAGGCAGGGTCTATGGTATGTGACTATGGTGATCAGACAGCTGATAAACTACATAATATAGGCATACCGTATAATACACAGATATTTTATAACAGTCAGGTACAACAAATAATAATAAATGTACACATTTATTACACAGTGCTCATCACACAAATGTATGTCCTGAGCTCCTGAGTGAAAATCGAACCCGTGACCTCCGGTATAACAATCACAGACTCTAACCATTCGACCAAGAGCCCAGTCTCTGAAGGCTTTCAGGCCTGTTCTCTTTGAAAAACTTATTAAAAAAAATCTAAAATCTGTAGAGTAACATGTCAATAAAAATTAGGGTAGATTTTAGGGTAATCTTTTTCAAATATATATATATTTTAGACTAAGCAAAAGTAAATTTATGATATCATTATCAGATCTATATACATACATAGTATTTTACAACACATTAGTAACAGCCTAAAATTGACATGCTTAATATTACTCTTGAATGTATTATTGAGAACAAATAGGAAAAAAATTGTGAAGTTTAAACAATGGTGTATAAGAAAATCCAAAAGGACTATTAGACAAACGAGGAGACAACGGCTCGGAGCAACTCTTTAAAAATGCAAGTGGTACGTAAGAGACATTTCTATGAAGAAGTGTTATACAGTCTCAAGCGAATCTAACAAAGATGCTGATAATATTATGGTGTCGGTGTTGCCAGCGTATTATGAATAACATAATGTATTTATGTACAATCAGTCACATAATCTACTACCTAATATCGATTTACTTCTGGCATTCTTCAGCACCCATATCACTCTGGACACGTGTGCGAATTATTTATTTCCCTCTGTAGTTTTTAAATCATTCCAAGTCTCCTATAATTATTCACAACCGTTAGCTACTGATAATTGACGTTTTTCACGACAATGAAAAACTCTTGATTAAAGAAGACACGATATTTCTTCCTGGCCATCTTGTATATTTAAAGACTTTGTATTTACCACCCGGGATCACCGTCCCGGTAGTAATAAAACCTAGTGTGAAGTAAAACCTAGCGTTCTAAGAATTATATATAAAGGTGTATTTCTGCGGAACTGTTCTCGTCGGATCATCGTTTCGTCGTCGTGTAACTTTGGTCGTCAACTATCGCAAAGGTTCCCCGTCCGACGCGTGCTAACTGCTATGACTACATATATTGATGTCGACGTAAATAGACAATAACTCAATAGACGTTACCAACTCGAAACGAGAAAGGAAATAGGCAATAATCGAAACGGAGACATAGGCACTATTGCACAAGCGACGAAGTTAACGGGTCGGCAAACGCCTGAAAGCTTTCCAGTGTTCCACGTACAGGTGACATCTTCTAAACAGGAAATGGCTGTGACATGCAACTCGCTCGGTGTCAATGGCCGTTTACTGCCAAACGCCCGTACAATAGATAGAAAGATGTAGACAATACGCGTGAGACACTAGAATATTGAAGCGACGAAGACCTTGTTTGCAGACTACGAGTACTTGCGAAATATATTTTTATGACTTTCGTTTAATTAAAAGATGACAGTTATAATAAAACCTTTATCTTTCCAGAGTTCACCACAATATAAATAGCTAACGACCAAAAAGATTTAAATCGCAGATAATTAATTATTCGTTCACAATTCATTAATACTAACAGTTTTGTTTCCGTTCTGTATCGTTCTATGTGTATGTACACATATTAATTAAATGAAAAGTACCAGGCCAAACTAAAATATTTTGCGGGAAAGTAATATTTTTAATACACTTTAAGCGCTTCACTTTCGCTTTCGTTTGACACGTGGTAATCTTTTTATAAAAAAAGGCTTGTGATGTTAGCAGAGACACGACGTTTCAGCAACCTTTGTAGAGACGGCAGTGCAATTGAAAATAAGTGTTCCGGAATCCGGAGTCTTATGCGACTCGACGACGAAATGAAACGGCGCTACTCTATTCGATGTTGAATAAAAGCATCTCTGCGAACACTACAACTCTTTATTTCCTGACACTTATTTATATGTATATTTTATTTTAGCCATTTTCATCCAACGCCTCGCACTTTGAAGGCTTGAAAAGCATGCTGGATTAAAGATTTTTTTCTACAAATATATATATAAGCGTACTCTACATATTATTACTACGTTTTGCTATTTAATTTAAAAGGTGTGCTGGTAGGTGTTCTATCACACTATTCCATGTTACTTCATTAGTTGGCGTTATCTTGTTTATTGCATCAATCATAACTTATTGTAATGTTTGTAGCTGTGTATATCACAAGGAGTCTATGCATTTAACTTTATTATCTAGTGCTAGGAAGAATGATAACATGATTAGGATCAGTTACGATCAAATATTCAGGTTAAGGAAGTTTTATGTGTTCGCTTAGTTTTAAACGTTCCCTTCTATACATGCAATATTTTAAAGAAGTACGTACTTATATCCAGACTTTAACTACGAAATAATTTAACTAAATATTTGAAGATGATGATTATGAACGTTAACTTTTTAACACCGTGACATTTATATGTGAAAATCTCGACTAAGCTAAGAAAAAAGCAACCTGTGTTAGTGAATAGCGTTTTATGCTCTTTATGGAATGGACAAAGTGAGATGTAACGTTAGAAAAAGTTACTCCCTCTCGCTCATCCCGCTCAGGTGGCCGTGGGAACAAATTAATGATGCTTCAGAGCCTCATGTTTCATACTCATAGCTTTCAACTTATTACACCTACTATAGAACCCTAGCTGAGCAACTAGCACAGGTTATATACCAGATAAAGTTTAATTTGAATAGATTACGATTTAGGTCTTGAGATTTAATGTTCAACGATTTTTAATTTCATATCTACGTTTCATACATTTAGTTGCGGAATCGGAATCGGAATCAAGTACAATTACAATTACATTGTATGTGATAAAAAGTGCAAAAGTGAAAAACGCATGGATATGTATGTACATTATTCATTTTACACTTTATTGTAATCTATATTACAATGTTGGAAGCTAGGATAGGACAAAGGTCGAACTTAATGGCTCATGGCATTCTCTACGAGGCAACTCTTGAGAGATGGTGTAAGGTTGCAGTAGACTTTACAACAAATCATCACGAACTATGTATATTATGTTATAATTGTATACAGATTATATTAGAATATATTGTATTTCAAATGTTGGTCATTGGTGTTGAGTTGGACGGATTTTGATGCGGCATGCAGTGCGGCAGACTTTTGTATTCGGGATATTCACACCAATAGGTTTTAGTGCTGATGCAAATATAAACGTAACACGTGCGCGTGTTGCAGGGAAACGTTTGTTTTCATTTTTATATAATACGTAACCTATTACTGAAATTATTTTAGTGACATTTTTACCGTAACACAATATTTAAAGCTTAGGTATGAGTACGTTGCTACCAACCGTTCAGTCGTTACCTGATTTATAAATATGAAACGTTACAATAGCAACATCACCGAGTATCTTATTGAGACTGCTCGTATTTATTACACTTACTTGGACCTTGCAGGATATCAAGTTCTCTCAGTATAGATTTTAGCCAACTCTACATAGTTTTAGCTATCACTCATAGCTGTATAGACACGACAATTGCTTAAACGTTGATTCAGTCTTTGTTCACGACAATACTGTCACTGCTCACTGTTTTTCAAATTGGAAAACCGAAAACTTTCCTCTAGTTTTTATACGAGGACCATATTTCTGTAGGTATCATATAAATATTTTAGCTCTACGGTTTTGTGTGTAGCTAGTACTTGATGGTTACGTTAAGGATCCTGCTCAGGGTAAGAAACGTGACTTACCCAAGGGGATCGATACACGCATATAATCGCCTAACCAGTGATGCGGGTCACGCGGTCTGCTCGTGGTCGTCTATGCCGCAACTATATACCTACTTAACTATTTCTTGTAGTTATTGCTTAGTTTATATTCTTTAATAAAAAAATTAAGTACAATATTTCTAGATACAGTCATAAGTCTTAACTAGCATATCATTCACTTGCACTAGGCAAACGCTAGTACATCTGCATGCTACTCTTGCAATTTCTTTCCGCCTGTCTACTCTCAGTTGATCAAAATTCAGAATACTATATCCACTATAGGCTACACGTATTCTAGGAACTACTTAGAATAACATTATGGTACAAATGTCTCATGTAGTTGCACTAACCTGGCACTCGTAACACGTGTGTACGGAGTAGGGCTGGTCGCAGTCGTAACGATCGAGGATGTCAGAAAAGTCGCAATGAACACGCGCGACCATCGCGTCGAGGGCTAGGAGATCGCGTAGCGTCCGTTCGCAGCGCTCCCCGCCGGCAAGCACGTCAGCGCGCGCGCTGCGGTCGAGCGCGGAAGCAGGCGAACGCTCACAGCAGGCGCGCAGCCGCAGCTCAGCGAGGCGACGCGCTCGTGCTCCAGCCCCCAGCGCGCACAGGAGCGGCACGTCGCTCCCCGCCAGCACCTCGGCGCCGCCGCTGCCGCACGTCGCGTGCCCGCCGCTGCACTCGGCGCCCGCGACCTCCTCCTCCAGGTCGCACGCGCTCAGCCAGGGGTTGAGGCGCGCGAGTGGACTCTCAGCCAGGCCCGCGGCCGCCATCAGCAGCACAAGCAGCAGCGGCGGCGCTCGCATGGCGGGGGCGGCGCCGCTAGCGGGGGCCGGCCCGCCGGGCGCGGCGCTGCCTCATACCGCATCGCGCATGGCGACCTACTCGCGCGGCCCGGGCCGCGGGGCCGCCGCGCGGGGTGGGCGCGCCGCCATGTCGCTCGCTCGCCGCTCGACTGACTCCCCCCGGGCGCGCATCGATCGCCCCGCGCCCCCGCCCTCTGCGCGCGCCCTCACAGCCTCCGCTACCGTTATATAACCTGCGTGCGCACCTTCAACCCCGCCCTCCTCCACCGCTATGCCCTCTTGCGAACATGGCTGTATTACCGCCCGCCCTTACTTCACGCCGATAGGAAAAGACGAAACATTTACAATATTAAGACACAGATGGCGCTATATGACTATATCATTGTGTATTTTCAATACATATCAATCTGAGATAAAAATTCATCTATTAATTTTATCTACAAATAAAGTCATGTAAGGGTTTATCGTCCTGGTTCACTCCATAAATGTAGCGCTACGAGACTTGCGATGAGGAAATTCGTTGAAATATAATGAAACCTCTTTACTACAAACTTACCTTAATAATATATTTTGACAGTATTATAATACACAACAATAAAAACACTTCTAAAAATGCAGTTTCACTTTTCTTTTAGTTTTTCTAATCGACGCTAGATGGCATGTTTTCACAAATGACCAACAAGGTAATACGAGTACAAGGTAATACATACATAGTAGTGGCAGCCTGATTGTTTGAATTTCAGCCTATCTCCGGGGTCTGGTTCATGCATTAGAAATCTTAAACTGATCTGTTCATAATTTGTAAAATTAAAATATTTTTCTAACATGCAAAATCACAGAAAATTTATTCTTAGAAAAATACATTGAAGTGATTACTTTAGCAAAATCATTTCATGTACACAAAGCATATGAAGAACTATTTCGGTTTTCCAGATACAAAAAAATCAAACTCAAGTTGGAGGAATCTATATACACTACTTTCGTGGGCGCACATAATGATCACTAACAGATTCATCTGATGAACTGGGTTTATCTTTAACCCTATCAGGATTTTTTTAGCTTTCACATATGACGATTTTTTTTAATTTTTTTTATTATTTTCTCTATATTTTTTACTCCTTGCTGTTATATTAGTTTTTTATTCTTACTATGAGATGCTTCTTTTTCTTTTTTTTTCTAAAAAAGTTTTATTCAGGGTGGGACTGATGATTTTTAATATTACTTATGTGTTCGTTTTAAAAGACATAAGTTCCAGGACAGACTTTAGCTCAGATGAATCATAGAGGACATTTGTAATAACAGACATCTGAACATGTGGCTCCTGTTACGCAAAGGGATTTTCTATATTTACCAAATTACTCTCAAAATACGGTTGGTTTAATAAGTAAATTGACGTCTGTATCGAATTTCCAATGACTAGTTCACACATTAAAAGGGTCAAAACTTACTATATATAGCATTAAATACTTACATTGTGTCCTTAAATATCGTAAAAAATTTGATGAGTTCCTAAAAAATGATATGCAGTCTTTTTATTTGCGTCATAGACAACTGAGATGCAATGCCACGAGGTCCCCTCCTGCACTCCTCTACACTATATGAAAACAAAACACGATCTAACATATTTAGGCATACATAAAGCAGAGTGGTTCTCATTACCTTATAGCTTTTATTCTCATGCTCCCTTAACATTAATAGTACATTTATTATCAATGGCACACGACAATTGAAATGAAAGAAACAAGTAAAAACAGGTAAAAATAAACACAGAATCAGGAAAGGTAAATATGTGTCTCCAAATAAGTACCTAATTTTAGTTTTATCTTCTTAGTCCATGTCGTAGTCATAATTATAACATTCACTACATACAAAAATACAACAGAAATTCGCACATCACCTCAATACACTATTCTTGAAATGTGTGTGGTCGATTGTTATAAATCAACGTTAAGTCAAGGAATGAACTCGACATATTTCGTCCGTAGGTGGATATTCCATTGTACTGGCGCTGATAATATGGACAGGGTTTGTCGTTGCCTGATCAAAGAAGCTTAGCTCTGTGTTTTACGATACAGAACTGCGCATTGTTTATTAATTGGCTGCATATTTAGGTGGCCACAGTAAAGTCAAGCGAAGAACGTACGTTCTGTTACGCAGGCGCGGGTTTCTATCCTTCTCTCTCACACGTATAACTTGAATCTTTTCACTCCCTCGTCTCTGATGAAATTCTCGCTTGCTACTGAGTGCATTCACTCGACACTCTCGACAGACACTACCAGCGTCACCAAGTAAACAAGTTCTATTACGTTCGATTAAATATAGTCGTGTGTAACGCAAAGAGAAATAGTCTTATTGCCATTGAGATCGCTAAAATTTCATCAGTAAAAATAATAGTCGACGAAGCTAACGCCATCAATTCTGTGAAGTATTTAGAAATCAGATCGATCGAAGGTTAGAGACGTTTCATCACAATGGACGCTACAAGTAAGTTTTATATTGAACCATATTTTCCAGAAAAATACTTTGTCCTGAAATTTATTGTAATTATAAATGTTTATGTTTATTTCATTCTGTAATGTTTAACTAACAGTAATGATTAGGTATGTCTTAATTTTCCGTATTTTTACTCTTTATCTTTTAAAACTGGTTTAATCGCACTATACCTACTCATTTTATTTTATCCCTTACCAGCTGGGGAGTATAATAAATGTCTGTCAAGATCTTTGTTTATCAAAAATAAAAATAACCAATATGTAAAAGTTATTTGTATCAAAGTATAAGTAAATAAGCATTAACAGGATAAATATCGGTTCGAAGGATTTATTATGAAGTACCTCGAGTAGATTTTTTTAATGTCACCATTGTTTTATGGTCCTTTTCGAAAGGTTTTCCTAAATATCAAGGCTAACCTTGACTTTTAAATATGTGTAAAAGAGCCCAACATTACACTCATTAAACTTTTTAGGGGCACACAATACAATACCACACTATTATGGACTTCTTGTAGTAGTAATAAGAATAATATTATTCTTGTTTAATTAAAGGATGAATTAGTTGCCAAAATTTTTTTTTAAATCGTCTGTATTCAGACTTGTGCAAATATGTAAACCGAATTCTAACACATATAAATGCCATATTCATGAGTATTATGTGATGACTCACGTCATCGTTAATAAAAGTGTTGTACATTTATTACGGACTTGTGTTAACTCGTACGAGTAGATAGATAATTTAACCACACGGGTCATTCCAAAAGATTAACACACCAGAAAGTAAATCATTGTAGGTAGTATTTTGTGCGTATTTAATCAGTTTGAATTGAATCAATAAAATTCAACTATTTGAATATAAAAGAGTACATGCATGGATTATGGACATACCTACGTGACCGTGTAACTCTGATATTATGTCATACTTTATACAGGCGTATAACGAATAATCTTCCTATCGTTCACACTCAAACAGCTTATCATGTTATACAAATTTTATTGGTATATTTAATGTAACAATAAAAAAAGTAACAAATAAATTTGCTATATAGACATATAGAATTGTAAAGCAGGCATCACGCTGCACTGAAACGAGTGGTAAAGAAGTAATATTAATTACAATTAAATTATATAACACATTTACACATCTCGTCATTGCTAAGAAACCAAACTATTAACCAAAAGCTAAATTAGACTCATAATATTCGTTATGTATTAAATATTGTTCACTAAAACGTTCGGCAGTTATATGGTATTGTTGGCTCTTACGCTTTCCGTTTTCGTAAAGCCTTGCAGCGAAGTGGAGTTTAGTCACGCCCTAAATAACGCACGGACACTGAAACAGATATTGCACGATTAGTTAGATCTACTGTAGATACTTGCATAAACACGCGAACATAAACACTGCACCTTTTTGACATTTGAAAATCAGAAAGTTACGTGCAATATCTAGTTACTATAACCACATTTTCGATCATGATAAAATTTTTGATTAATACCTAGATTTTGTATGGTTTTTAACCATACCGTTGTTATTTCTATTGGTTTAGGTATTGTTAACCTTTTTTTAGTTGTATAATTAATATTTTAAGAGTATACATACATCGATAAAATCATAATTATGCGCAGCAAAAACTGCCACGAATGGCTTCTTCAACAAGGAAAAAACGTGATCGACCAAACGTCACGTACATTCGGTACTTACGCCGAAAAATAACTTATACCTACTTATTTAATTGTACTCGAACGGTTCCGCTGACGTAACTATAGTTTTATACTATATAGAGATAATAAATAACTAAACGTATCTTTTATTTTGTTTGTTATTACATTTCAGTGGAAAATAAAATGGGTCTGCCGCCACCTTACGAGCCAATGGCGCCAAATCCTGCTCCGCCGCCGTCTTACTTCGGAAACGATCCCCCTCCGCCAATCTCAACCATGCAGCCGCGGACTGTTGTCGTCACGACGCCAGCCAGCGTGTCTCGCGCAACAGTTCCATCAAAGCTAGGTCCTGGACCTACCGGGACCGTGTGTCCGACATGTAACAAGTCTATCGTCACGAGAGTCGATTATGTGCCCAACAATCGGACACATATCATTTCTGCAGCTCTTTGTGTTATTGCTGGGTATGTAACTATGCTCCAAATTTTATGTGTAACATGTTTTTCCTTAATGAAAAAATCAATCAACACAAAAACCAGTAGACACAATAAACCACATTATTTAGTTAATAACACATGTTTTTTTAATTACTTGCATTTCCGCTACATTTAATTTACATTTAATCAGGCGCATTTACATTTATTTTTATAATATGTATATATTCAGACGTCTGTAAAATAGCTAAACTTTTCACCCGTCGATGTATTTGGTTTTATTTCAAGTTTAATTTGGGGACTACTTTACAAAAGTGGTAAGTAAAATGTTATTGAAATTTTGAAAAAAATAATTTCCTATCTTTTAGTGTTGTGTGTTTTGTTGTCGTATTTCTAGAAATTTTTAGTTACAAGATAATTATTGTTAGATTATCTTTTATTAAAACAGACTCTGTAATATTTTGAAACACAAAATATACAGAGATATATTGATATCCTCTTTGGTATCCCCTTGTGCATCAGGCAACTATTATGATTTACAAATATGTACAATTAATTACTATTTTACTAAGACCAACGAAGTGGACAGGAAACATCTAGGTAGTTTAGATATTTAAGTGTGGAACCGTTCTTTGTTCCAGATGCTGTTGCGGTTGCTTCGTACCGTACTGCATGAGGTCGTGCAAAACTGCGAATCACTACTGCCCCCAATGCAAAGCATTTATTGGATCGCATTTGCCATCCTGAGCTTTATAATTTATATTTTTTATTTAATTGGAAAGATAAAATATACTAGTTGTTACAATGATTCAATTATCATCTTCTCAAAAGTGAGTATAGAAACATCCGAAAAACATATTTTTATTTAAATTTTATCACTTATCCAATACGTTATTTTCCTTCAGTGTCACCGAGTTTGTTCTGTAAATAATATTCATTGGTAGCATAAATATGAAATTTATTTAGTAAAATGTTATTATTTTTTTGGTCACAAATATAAACGAGTGTCTATAACAACTTTGATGAAAGTAGCAGAGGCCAAAGAAGTTTGTCAGAAGCTTAGCCGCTGGAAATCTCTTCCTACACCTATAGGAAATATGCGTGGTGTATGCATGATCATAAGCATGAAGTTCATATTAAGAAAACAGTAAATAGTAAGATAACGAGATAATAACTCTTGTCTCGTTAAAAATAACGTTATGAAGGCCATTTTACTTGTATTAAAAATGTATACACTATGACATTTTATAAATGCTTATAATTGACATAAAACATGTAGTTGTTAACACCTAAGTGTTTTCATAGTCTACTTACAAAAATCGTCATTTTATGGCAAACACTTTTGTCAGTCTTTGTCAGTCATTTTTATTACTTTTACGTCATACACGACAGGTAAACTATAGGTACTTGTTATACAAAATGCTCATGATGTACAACATATTTATTATGTAGCAAATCTTTCCTTAATAACTGTAAATATATTGTATAAAGTATATATATGTATATTATTTTGTCTCTGTGATATGTTTTCATATTTACTTTTTATTTTTATAAAAAAATATTATACACATACTTTATCAGCACTAGCTTGACGGTTGCATAGGTAGGTATAGTTTTAACTACATTCATGTACTTGTTAGGGAACTTAAGTAAATTTTTGTACTTAATAGAACTGACATTCGAATGGTTTTTGAAATAAAAAAAGTAATTTTTATTGGATATCCTCGTTTTAATTTTGTTCACGACTTCCTTATCTACGTCTCCCAGATTCGTCTTTCATTTACACGACGTATTTACTTAAGCGTTTATAAATCGTCATCATCATTTCATCCCAACAAGGCGAGTGCGAGTGCTAGAGATGGGCATCCATTAAACATTGCCATAGGTCTGTGCTTTTTCGATTCGCTATAATTAAGCAAACAGGTTCCACGCACCGGTTGATACAGTGTAGAGCGACCGACGTCTTGATCATAACCGCGGGGAACCATATAAATAATACATAGTTATGTAATACTTAAGGTTAATTTATATCCTTTTATTTAAGTAGAATGACGTAACACATTACATTAATGTATAACATTATTATTGATATCTTTGCAAACATAACATAACGATATTTATGCCATCTAACGGCGTAAAAATCAACTCAATTCAGTCAGGATTACGTTAACTGCTTGTAATACCTGACAATTAATTATGTAGGCAATTAAATACGTCTTCAAATAATATAAGTAATATGTATATAAATACAAGAAGCTCTATGTCTACAATATCTGACTAAAATATTCTAGTTCTCGTATAAACACCCAAAAATCGCCGGCAGTTCGGACAATAGTGCTCAACGTTTTTCCACCTTTTTGTTAGATATGGTATAATACAACAACAGAGCCACCTGTAACAAAAAAAAACGCCCAATAATAAAAAAACTTAATCATTAAAATACACATTTAAAGCAATGTACATATGTACATCAAAACAATACAAGGTAACAAATATTAGTAGAGAATAGCTAACTGGGATAATTAGTCCTATCCAGTGAACGTAATGATACTATGGTCGATACGTTGTTTTATTAAAATAAGTAACTTATTTGCCTTATTAGTTAGGTACAAGACGTGACCTAGGGAATGTGCGCGTAAATTATCCTAGTTATTTTGTTCTCATTTCAGTGCCATTTTTTTCTTGTTTTATAAATATTGGATAGCAAAATTACGTGCATAATTACACATAAAAAGTTTCCGACAAAAGATTCCTTATCCTTTATAGTTTTTAAATCTATTTTATAATGAATGACCTTGACCTTTTTGCTGACGGGGGAAACCTTTAAATGCCACTCCTTTTGTTTATAATGGTGTGTGGCTACACACTTCGTCGTCCTACCTGGGGTAACGGGCTAGACGGTTTGAGCCCCTACTCTAGTCTGCGTAGCACCCAGGAATCCTCCTTTTAGCCCCCCTTACGACAAGCAAGAGATACCATACATGTATTCTACAAGGACAAAATTCCAATTAATAAGATACATACCAAAATAGAACTCCAAGGACGATGCCCACCAAATGAGTTACAGTTGAGTTCCTATAGGACGCCTTGGTCATCACGTCCTCTTGGCAATAAGGACAGCGCATCCCCACCGGCTCAGACCCCACGCGAAGTAAATCCATTTCAATGCCCACATCATTTGAGCTTTGACTTATTTGCTGGTAATCACTGGACTCCACTGAAACCCGAATAGATATTATAGAAAATGAAAGCCTGGAGTTTCGCCCTCACAAGTCGTAAAAGATTATTGATTAATTACAACGGGAGCTAAAATGTAAACTTACTTGCTGCAATAAGTTCACCAAAGCAATAAAGTTTTATTGCAATCACCAGCACTATAGAACTAACTTCTGATACGCAGGTTAGTAGAATAATACAAAGAACTTAATTTTTTTGGCTTTTGCAGTAAATCACAACATCACAAAACTCATTATAAATCAATCCAGTCGACAGAATCTATAGATCATCTTATTTTATAGAATTATTTCCCCGTTTTGTATCTTATTTCTTGGGTACTATTCGGCGATGAAAAGATAACAACAACAATATATCGATAGGTAGCTATCGGTTATCGAAACTGTATGTACTTTAATAGATAACAATACTACGGATAAAGTAGGATGCTATGCAACTTGTGACCTACTCGCGGATAAACAGATATGTTGTTTTTCATTACTAAACGTTTCTTAAGTATCTATATATATTTATGTATAAATGATTAGATATGTCCCAGCTT
>DWEM01000586.1:0-17939 GCA_018245935.1 Agara belti belti
TATTAATACAGACAGGACGTACGAATGTGGACCATAGCGCAATAAAAATAACGCCTTTTTTATAAATGTGAACAGTGTGTCATACAGTAAATGACTCTATTACCGAACAGCTCGTCGTCCGGCCTCGTCAACTAAATAAGTACTATTTATGTGCATTACAAACATACAGCGGATACGTCATGAAATCAAGTGTCGCTGCTCTACGTCATGCTACGTGTATGCTACGAACGGACACTCGGCCCGCAGTACGCGCGTAGACGGCGTACGTGCGAGTTTACGGCAAAATAATTACACAAATCGCCTTTATATATTTAAGGTACATTTAAAATGTCATTTCAGAGATTGATTTATATAAAATTTTCTAAAAAAAAATGGAAGTAAAATTAATTATGTGAATTTATATTTACCTAAAGATTTTAAAAGACATTACAGAATTTTATAAATTTGTGTTTTTTTATCATAAATTTTCATTTCGTTTAACTTCTGCGATTTAGATGGCGGTAATTAGGACGAAGTTATGGCTTACAACGTCAAGAATACGAATATTAAACGTTGTTACGTTCCTAATGTTAAGTGGTAAGTGCATATTTTTTTAAATTTCAAATCATTACGTATGCGACCCAAAACTTTTTTACTTTCCGCTATTTATTTCTTTATCAAATTTTTCCTACTAGTCTTAAAAAAAATTACATAATTACTTCTGAGTTTCATTATAAATAATTTAACTATTCTTATGTATTGTGAGAAACGAATGGGGAAGAAAGAAGGGCAGAGAAACTTCCTCCCGCTTCCTCCTATCTATCATGTTACTTTTTTTTTAATTTACGTAATTTATCTACATATACAAATGAAGTAATAATCAAACAGGTATTTACAAGTATCTGAAATTTTAATCCTGATTTTATGTTTGACATCGATTTAAATCAAATTAATTTTTTTTAAGTCTCAGACGATATTATTAAGACCGAAACTCATGTACGCACTCTCTGCCTTAAAATTAAAATGTTGAAGACATTAACGTAAACATGTAAACTCTATTTTAAAATGTAGACCTATGACTTACATTAGTGGTATATTTCACTTCATAAAACAATAATAAAATCGATATAATATGTAGGTATCACAACCTTCCAAACACATGTCGTGGCTCACATCGAAACATGTCATATTAAATGCCACTTTCCACATTGTGAATATTTAAAATAGCCTTGATATGTAACGCAGCGTTGCTTTTAAATGCTTACGAAGTAAAATCGATGTTGGAACGTTTAAAGAAAGAAAAAAGATGTTCTTACTGTATGTAAAATTAACGTCGAATAAAGAAAGCAATCAATTATTTAAAAATTTAATCGCATGTGATAATTGTAAGTATACTATAACTGTTAAATATTCTTACAATAAACGTAGGTTTTCAAATCCATCCTCCATTAAAATATTCAAATCTCAAAGTATCATTTACAAATTCATAAAGCAATTTAATACAAAATGAATAACTTGACGAACTGAATTTTTTTCATGGGCAAACTAAAATTATTCACCTAGCATTGCCCTCTTTTTTTGGTGACGGAGGAAACCTTCAAAAGGTACGGTGGTGCATTGAGAGACAAACCGCTTTGTGTGAAATATTTACCCAATAAAATCCCCTCGGTGGCCTTTTCCTGCGCTATTGGAGGACTCCGGGATTTCCATACAGAGCGCACCGATGTCCTCCAAAGCGGCGCCCTCTTCAAGGTCTCCCGTGACGAGTTTCCCAGCCCGCTACTTCCTTCCTTTACGACGGTATGCGGCCACACATACCGCCATCCTTCCCGGGGTCGCTGGCTAGCCTTTAAATGTGTACTACGTTCCGTAAATGTGTACCTATATACGAATATAATCGAAATTAGCTGTGTTAATAAAAACATTTTATTTAGGTATTAATATGTAGCAGATTTTAATTGAGTTAACAGAATTACCTACAAATCTAATTTATAGCTTTCCGGGGTTTACTTTTCTGAGAATTATAAAGTTTATCGATCAGTTTACATTAGTAATATCTATATGCGGTTATATACAAGCCTGTAAATTAATATGCCTATTAAAAATAAATAGAGTGCGCTGCGTAATAGTATAGAATTTAGTAAGGGGTTTTAAACCCTGGGTTCTCATTTTTGACTTTACAAAATTACGTGCATATTTAAAATCTCACTCGCTATAACGAAGAAAAACAAGCTAAGCTAAAGTAATAGGAAAGTAAGTATTTGTATTCTGAGTGTAGATCTGTTTCCCATAATATGTACTACATGCTATCATTATAAATGCGAAAGTGTTTTGTTTGTGTTTTTTTTCGCGCAAAAATGTCTCCCGTTACACAGGAAAAGACGTTTTAATCCAATAAACGCTATTATATATATAGGTATATATAGATTTCGTTGCGGGGTCAATAACGGTAGTATGACATGTAAACAAAAGAAATTATTTTGACCAGGCGGTCGAAGCGTGTATATGCTTAGTATATTATATTACAATTTTTAACTATCCTTTCAACTGACAATATATAACACAGTCAATATGCTTAGGTATAATGTATGCATACCTAGCAACACAACACTCGTTATTCAAATTGTGTTAGTAGGTTACAAGACACAAAGGGGACTCCAGACAGCTTTATTGCTCATAACGACTGTGAGTGCTAAAAAAATATCTAATATCATTCTGTAATTGCATGCATAAAGGGAAAGGTTATAATTTACGTGTGCACAATGCTAGCAGCATTTAGGTACGCACCTACGTAAATTTACCGCACTTAGTCTGTAATAATCGTATTTGTCAATATTTACCGCAGCGGACATATAAACCGGCGTGTAGGAGAGTAATCAACGTTTGTTGCCAGCGATGAGTGGCCGCAATATAAATAAATGATATGTAGTGCGCCGGCCGCACACTCACTCCGCCACCTGAATTAATAACAGAACTATAAAACTACTGCACCGCACTGCTCTATGACCTTAATAGTTTTTTGCATAAAACATTTGTCGCTGGAGACCTGCTTTTGCAAAATACATTTTTATCTCGTTTTACGTAATAAAAAAGAGATTTTGAAAACAAAAATAAGTTTATTTAGATATAGTGCCAGAACCTTTCAAGAAACAAATATGAATGAGATCTCGAAAGCTTTTGCCCAGCAGTGAAACGCAAAATGGATTGCAGGCATATCAAATTAGTTGAAACAAGAAATACCTAAGTACTATCGCATGGGGGTGATCACTGCCTATTGGCAATTTGGACGTACAAGTAACGGCATTTAAACTTTGTCTTTAGGATTCTGCCTGGAAGACCTGACGTGCGCTGTCAATTTCGTTATAGTTCGTGAAGATCTCTTTGATCACAAGCCTTAGCATAACAGTTTTTTCAGCGACCATATGTCATTTATAACATTTCTAAAATTGACGAAGTACTTTCTACGTAGTCCTAATCATTTTCAAATATGAAATTAAGTTTCCGCAAAGTAACATACACGTAATAAATGATCTCTTCAACACCATTTTCCAGCAGTGGCGGTGGCGGATGAAGGTAACTCGACGCGACAATGTTACTGGTGCGGGCCTATTGCAGAACAGGTGCAACGCAGTGACGTGGCGCCTCCTTGCGGCTCGAAGGGCTCAGTGGTGTTCACCTGCCAGGAAGGTTACAATTACTGCGCCATCGCCGCGACCTCTCCACGTGAGTACTGTTAAGAGCCTGGCAACACCCGAAGAATACTCGAACGCATTCCTCCCATTGTTTTATATATAAAACACGCCAAATCTATATTTGAGTATTGTTAAAACTAAAAAAATCCACTTTTTACGCGCAATAATAACTTTTACTGTTGTATTCATTTCGTTTCTGCTTTTAGCATACCTGGAGTCAAGATTCTGCAGCAAGGTCTACCAGGACGAGTGTTATCCTCAATACTGCAACTCAACAAAGACATGGAGAATGACATGTACATGCCGCGGAGATCTGTGTAATGAAAACATCACTAAACGAGAAATGGACGCCTTCGCGAAACTTCCACGAGAAGTAGAAGCGAAGGAATCCCGAGTGAAAAGAAACGCAGAAAATTCTAGCTTCGCTCTTTCCGACAGTGAGAAGACCGTCATTATTACTAACATATCGATGGCGGTCAGTAATGAAGTAGATGACCCTAACGCTAACGACAACAATAATCATAGTACAGAAGTTGTTTTGCCCGAAGAAAACTTACAAATCGCGGATGACGACACGGTCACCAATGCTTCTACTCCTACTGAAGACACTAACACTGTAAATAACGACAATGAAGGTACAAATAAAGTGAACAATATTAAAATTGATTACAAGAATGAATTGACCGAAACACCCGAAAAGGACACGCTCTTTCCCAAAATTGCGATAGGAAGTACAAAAGTGACAAAAGCCAATGAACCAAGATTTAACACGAACACGGCGAGACCGAGCGAAAGATTACCGACTGCCGAAGCGCTACAGCAAGAGGCTAGTTCCGAAAATGATGAGAACAACACCGAACACACGACGGTCGACTACGAGCCAACGGAATCTGGCGCAGCTGATGACGATGACGACGGCGATACGGACGACGGCCACGTGACCGCCGAACCTGGCGATGATGGCGAAAATTCTGGCAATACAAAAACCGCTGACATACTGCTCCTGGTAAACGGTTTGCTATTACAATTTATTTACAATCGTAAATAAATCAGTAATTAAACACCATAATGTTCATTAAGTATTTATTTAATTACATGTTATTAAAATGCTTCGTAACCTAGCCTCAACATCGTGTTGTACGCGATATTCTATGCCCTTCGATCTACACATGAAGCATTAGTTTAATATTAAAATTGATCTCTTTGTATGTTCATTGTTTGTTATTCATGATTGTTAGAAACAAATTTATGTTGCCTATTACTCTTAATTGCGGATTTAGTTTATAATTAAACATTGTATTTTACTACAATAAGTATGTATCAACTATCAAGGTTAAATGTAAAAATGAAAGTATTGATTCTGTATGTCTAATAATTTAATATATTGAAACTCAACAGGTATAACCTAAATAAATGAATAACCAATTAAATTTTTATCGATGTTTTTGAGAGAATTGTACATTAGCCTTTGACAGAAATTGTGTATATCAAAATTTCCTTAAAAATGTAAATTTCATAATATGAACTTTATTTTACAATACTATATCACAATCAGTAGGCATATTAAATATCATAGTTTCACTTAACCACTTATATTTATTTCAGTAAAATGACAGTAAACTATTACATTGCGCTGTTTTATTTTTAATTCATCAATCGAAGGTAAAATCATAACTTTTGGACAGTTGCCTGTTCCCACTTTTAGTTTCCAAGCTTTTAGTACCCTGAGCGTATGCCTCTACAATGTCAGAATCGAATGGTTTTTTGGACCTCATTTGTTTCGGTACAGGCCCATAGTACTCATACGTGGGGGGCGGTGCGATTTCATTGTGATTTGCTATTAGTTTCCTCTTTTCGCATTCTCTTCTATCAGTATCATCAAATTCGTCGTCACTCAATTCATTTACGATAGGTGTCGGTTGTTCTTGATGCTGAACAAAATTTCTGTACTTAACAACTGTCTCGGTTTTTTTTGATGAGAAATATAGACCCTTCTGTGGTTCCAATTCATTGAGGTCACTGATTGGCGGTAACGGAGTTTTCGGTCTGATTCGTCTCACATCTGACCAAGTCTTCGCTGGTTCTGAATCACAACTGTCCTCTTGTATTTTACCGCTTGTATCAAAAGTGCAATTACTGCCGTTATCTTTAGTAGACGATTGTACAGGTGCGAATTCCTTGATTCTCTTAGATCTCTGCTGTTCGACGTATTCCTCTTGACTCATTTGTTTAAACTTTTTAATTTTATCGCCCGTACCCTCCTTCCCTATATCCCACTCCCGAACGTAAGCCTCACGCAGTTTTTGCTTTTCCTTCTCCTCCTCCTCTTTCAACTTCCTCTGTTCTTCCATAGCTTTATTGTCAGCTTCGTTTTTCTGTTGTGTCAAGAATTCCAGCAAGCACGTTGTAAAATCTTTTTGATTTTCTGTAACAAATTTTAGTGTGATAAAATAAAATGTGTGTTGTGTTTTTTCGTTTTATTCATTGTGTAGCAAAATAAGACAAAGTCTGTCCCGTTATAACTAGACAGCCAATATACTACATATGTATACAAATTTACACACACACACATAAAAAAACAATTTTATATATAAATAAAAAAAAGTACACCCAGACTCGGAAACATACTCGCGCTACACAAATATTTGCCCTGGTTGGAAATGGGAACAACAATCCCAGGCTCAATGATTAAGATGACCACTCATCACTGGAATAGCAGCCTACATTGATACCATACATATACCGTCATGCCAGGTCCCTAACGGGGTAGGCAGAAAGCACCGAGTGCCAAATGCCTCTGTCCTTACAAACCTGACGCGCTTCGTCTACATTCATCACTCTCTTCATGCATATTCTTATACAGATTGATACCATGATTATTACAAACTAACCTTTAGGCTCCTCCGGCGGCAGGCCGGCCCGAGCACGCTGGCGGGCGCGCGCCGCGGCTACGCGCGCCGCCACCAACGCGTCTCGCTTCTGCCTCGCCTCCTCGGCTTCCTTCTGGGCGCGTAACGTAGCCTCGCGCTCTTTCAACAGCGCCGCCATTTGCTTACGACGCTCCGTCTCATCGGTGCTGAACGCGTAGTAACCGACACCGTGCATGCGGGCCTCTGTCAATGAAAATTATTATTATTATTATCACCAGTATTCGGCAACCATCTGGTTGAGTGGATATCTCTTCTAACAAATAATTCATTACTCCTTGACGTATATCACTATGTATAGATGACTATTCAGCTCATCTGAAATTCTGAAAGAATGAAGAAGAAAAGACCAGTGAAGTATGAGATACATAACAATGACGAAAAATAAATCATTGTCTAAGAAATTTACTTTTGCTTAATGAAGTAAGTCATTAAAGCCTAGTAGAGTGTATATGTTGAAAACATATTGGACTAACTAATCTATATCGGGCTTATCTATTTGTTATTATCTAAGTGTTAAGACAACTGAAAAGCTACAGTCAATTGGTGAAAATGTACTTTTGACCAACACAATTAGGCACAGTCTTGTGATAGCTCTTGTCGTCATCAAACTGTGTTGCATTATCTAATGTAATGTATTATTACAAATAATGCAGTTTTTCCAGCTTGAAGTGATGACATTTTATATGTATGTGATTTTGATGTTTATATATTGAAATGAAAACTATTGAACTTAACACATACCATCAAAAAGCAAATCTTGGTAATGAATATCGCCATCTTTGGCAAGTAATTCTTTCTCCTTCTCTTCCCATTTATCACGCAATGATTGAAGATAATCCTTAGTCTTCTGCACCAATAGTGTGTTTTCTATTTTCTGGAAAAATATTTCTCATTATAGTTATGGAGTAGAGACATGTAATTTTTTTTTAAGCCAATTGAATAAAATCAACATGGTCAACTATGTATATGGTTTATTGCGAGCGATAAGGGTCCTGCCCCGTAAAGTAATATTTGTTATTGTGCATGTCCAATACTAGGGACACTAGAGAATAGATATTTAATAATGACAATCATCCGCAAAAGAACATAGCACTTGAAAATATTTGTTAATGTTATAAGTCACGTGATATAAGCAGCATGTCAGTGCTATAGGCACTAAAAATAGCATTTGCTAACATCACAATACAACAAAGTATTTCACTTATTATTTGTTCAATAAAAAAAATCTACTTACAGTTTCTTCTGATGTATTTTCTCCATTCCCCATCAGTTGCATCAGGTCCTTATCTCTCTTTTTATATAATTCCAAATCTGACTTAAGGCACTTACGTGTGCGGCCCAAGCAATCTGAGAATTCTACCCTGCAATTTTTAAATCAATTATATGGAATTATTTATCACCAGTTTACAAGCTATTTGATGTTAAGTTACCAATGTTACCCATAGACAAATATCTCCAATGTCAGTTACGACTGAAACTCTAACAAATATCACTCACTAGTGTGCTAGTACTTAAACTCCAATTTTTTAAAATGTCAATCAACCTTACTATATTAGTATGGGCTGATTTTCTGATAAAAACAAATGTATACTCATATCGCTCATATAAATAAGACATACTTAATAAAAGGGCCTCAGATGGCATACAGTCCAATAAAAAATATCATTTACCAGTCACTATCGTCATCAACAGGATATGAGTGTTGATCATCATTTACATTGTTATTAATATTTTCTTCTATTTGAATTGTTTTGGGTTTTTGAGGTTCCAACTGCTTCTTCTCCTTAAAGTCCACCAGAAACCTGCTGGCAAGTTGAGATTCACCAGCTCTATCCGATAAGTGATCATACAATTCAGCCTTTTTCTCCAATATAGCTCTAAAATAAAAAATTATTAACAACGAAATCATAAGCATATATTTTATAATATCAAAGACATTTCAATATATTCATTCATATATTGTAACATCTTTTATAAAACATATTGAGTTTTAGACATGTCCTACTTGTAACACTATATCTTACTTTGATTTCCGGCATGCTTCTAACTCTTCAACATCAACAACCCCCAATCTCTCTTTAAATGTCTTCTTGTTTGCTTTATCAGGATTGGTGTCTTTTTGTTCTGAACTCTTAGATAGAGGCTTAAAATATTCTGTTTTATGTTGCGGCAGCTGTTTTTTTTCCTTTACCTCTTCCTTCTTTTTTAAAAGTTCTGCTTTTAGACTTAATAGCTGGAAAAGTTTTACAAACATCATTATTGATAGTGTAGCCCTAAGATTTATTATAAACAAATTCACATTTATAAGAAAGCAGTGATACACACTGTAGATTTGTTGAAATGTATCTTCTTTGAAGTGGCTTCATTCATTGTAGTTAACTGATAAATTAATTCCTCTCACTACGCAATTTTCCAACTTCAAAATGCACTGTTCATAAAACCTATGGTTAAAGATTTAAGTGCTTATTATTCTCCTATACGACGATAGCATAATAGTATTTCAGTCTATAAAATTGAATGTAATTAAAGTAATTAATAACAAGAGTTATATATTTCAAATGCATATTATTTTATAACCAATGTCATTTATATTGTAAATGGCAATGACAATGTATTAAAAGACTTTTTTATCTTTCCTCTACAGATTCCGTGTTTTTCGTGTATATCAACTCATCATATTGGACTTTTATTTAACTTTATTTTACACCAACAATCTAAATAAATAATCTATCACATTTGTATGCATTGGAAAAAACCTTTCTTTAATTCATTACAACCAAATAATAAAATAAAATTGTTGTAATTAAATCATAAATTATTAAAAAACTGAAAACCATTATTTTCAGATTCCTGTCTTTTAAATACCTTTTCAAATTACAAATAATTGCATAACTTTAGCCAATAATATGTGATTTAATACGTAATAATAATATTGTATTCATCACAATTATTTATTTCTCATTATTAAGCTAAACTGCGATGAATTAATTTAATCATAATATTTACCCACATACAACTTTCTGTTTCATTTTGTATTTAGTAACATTCTATAGGAAAAGCAAACGCCAGTGTTGAATCACCTTTATAATTATGACACATATGTTCTGACATCTTTCTTTGCATTGTAGTGATCGTAGCTCGTTTTTTTTGCTAATTTCATGGTCATCCTGACAACCTTTTTCGGTCGTGACGACAAAAATCTATTTTATACAACAAAGAAAGAATTTACTTTATAACTATCTGTTAACGAGGCTGATTCTCATACAATACAAAATAGAAAAAGTGACTTATTAGATTCGAATATTAACCATCCGTGTTGGAAAATAAGTCTGTGAAATCAAAATGTCAACTCCAGCTAGGAGACGTCTCATGAGAGATTTTAAACGGTGAGTATTTGTGTTATGACACACACAGAGTACTCTGATCCACATAAAAATCAATATTGTTACGCTGATTCTTTATATTATGCCACTGTTTCCTTCATCGATTTCTTTTTTTTACGACATAGTTATTTGGAACAACAGATCGATTGTGGGCATTCTCTTGATGTCAATTAGCATCCATTCGCGTCTTTGCAGTGCAATTGAACAATATCTGACTAAACTAATAAGTTATAATAGTTGACCTTTAATTGTATTTGCAAAGTAGGTTATGAGAGTTTGTTCCATTTTTCTCTGGGAAACTTGATATAGATGCACAACCTAAATACTTTATTCATTTGTAAACATATTTTTAAAATAATACATGTTTTTACAAAAACACCCTCCCACATTTTCAGTTTACAAGAGGACCCCCCCACCGGTGTGTCTGGTGCTCCCACTGATAACAATATCATGATCTGGAATGCTGTGATATTTGGACCTCATGACACTCCATTTGAGGATGGGACTTTCAAACTCACAATAGAATTTACTGAGGAATATCCTAATAAACCTCCTACTGTGCGGTTTGTGTCAAAAATGTTCCATCCCAATGTTTATGCTGATGGTGGCATTTGCTTAGACATTTTGCAAAATAGATGGAGCCCTACATATGATGTTTCAGCGATTTTAACTTCTATACAGGTAAATTACTTATTTCTAAAGAAATCAACAACATATTGATAATCATTTAGAATTTTTTTAAATATTAGCCGAGTTGAAAATTAATGGTTGATGATAGGTTTTGATTTACTGTAGAAGTTAGGTAAAAAATGTGTTGCATTTATTGCATACATTATGGCTATACAGAATGTACCCATTCATGACACAGGAAATTGTGATTTATTTTTAAATTATTATATATTATATATTTATTATAACACTTAAATAATATATTTGGTGACACAAATAACTGCCTTGTTATCTAGAGAACCAGTGGAAACTATGATTACTTTATTTTATAAATTTGTCAGTTTGATAAATATTTCTCTTTATGATCTTTTGTCAGATGACCTGATTCATAAAAAATGGTTATTTTTGATACATGAGAAATCCAACCACCAATCCAACAATAAATTTAGAAAAGTTGAAATTTCCAAAATACAGTTAATATTCATATATGTAAATACTACCGGACCTGGCCACACATTGCTGTTATTCAGATATATTTTTATTGGTGTCTTGGTCTATTGGTTAGTGACCTTAACTGGATATTGGCAGTTGTGGGTTCAATTCCCACTCAAGACAAAAATATTGACCTTATTTATCAAGATAAAAACTATCCTGTGTGTTAAGTTGGACCAAATTACATACTAATTGCAAATGTTCATTAAGAAAAGCTGAGCAGTTTTGGATCACAGTCATTTTGTTTCTGACATTGGTTGTGTTACCACTCTACAGTACGGAGAATAGAGATGTAGAGTATATATGCATCTACTAGGAAAGTGACACCACAGGCCACACCATCTCTACTTAAAACAGTGGTTGAAGCGGCAAGAAATACCTATTCCCAGCAGTGAGACTTACAAAGGATTACAGCCAATGTTATGGAAATAGCTAGAAGTGCCTGAGTGTAATGTTCACTACATTTCGTGAAGTCATCTAACGATTATAGTATTTTTTTCATCTGTGCAACACCACTGTAATATGTTTATCTATAGTCTATAACAATAGATATCATAAGCAGTGTTTTTACAAATTTTAAATCACCTAAACGGCAAATGACATCATTTTACTACTATTATTCAATAATCGTTCAATACAACCTCTTAACCATAGACAATCCTGCCATAGTCACCCACTCAAGGGCTATCAACACCAATCTATCTAATTTTATAGTATCTAAATTTTATACACAACTTGATAGTTTAATACAGCAAAATCAACACTACTTCTATTTATAATACCGACTAGCTGTTAGCTAGAATATATGTAATACACATATAATCAGACAGACAAATTTAAACCAGAAATTAAATATTCAGTCTTTATTACAGTTACTTCAAAAATTTGCTGATTTTCATACAGTTGAAAAACTGTTACCCCATCAACAACAAAGTTTCACTTCAGTAATAATATAAGTAGTATAAAATAATGTAATATTCCAATATTCAAAAATACTTCCATAGCGTGTGCCTGTCATAAAACAAATACACTGTCCAAATTTGATCTTTTAAGCTTCAGTATTTAAGCTTTTTGTTAATGAATCAGTCAGTCAGTCAGTCGGGACACGGTTGTTATATATAGATTTATAATGTGGATATGCATATTTTGTTTCAGTCATTACTCAGTGACCCAAATCCAAACTCTCCAGCAAATTCAATGGCTGCACAACTTTACAAAGAAAACCGGCGGGAATATGAGAAGCGGGTTAAAGCATGTGTAGAACAATCATTTATTGACTAGCAGGAGAGCAATGTGATGCCCAATCACAGTATCACTTGCACATTGTGCATTGCCAGTACTGGCTAATACCCCATTATAACTCATTGGGACAGGAGTAAATAAACATTTATTGAATTGCAATGTACTCACTGTCATATTAGTTTGGCAGGCAAAAAATGAAAGTTTAGGTTTTGGTAACATAATTGTATTAATAAGAACTTCCATTTTTTTTTCTAGTAATTTGAAAATATCACAACTTCAAAATGTTTGTTTTTGTTAAGTTGTAGGAGCATAACAATGTGTGTATTGCAAGCCATTATTAATAAGATAGTTGAAAGTTTAACATTATTATATCATCAAACATCATTTGTTGTTTTACTTATGTATGAAACATAAGAGTTGCATAAAAAAATAACATGATTGCTTGAAATATATCTCAACGAGTCATCGTAGATATCTAAGGACAATAGGGATTAATGCCTTATGATAATAATTCATTTTATTAATCTGTATTTTATGTTTATTAAGTGCTTGAATCTGAAAATTATCACTAATAACTCACTTTAGTAATATATCTCATAATAGTTGCAGTGAATAAATGAATTCGGCTTGCGTAAAAATTGCAATATGATCTGAAGCTGTCCTGTCGCACTTACAAGCACCCTGATAAAATCAAAATAAAAAAATTGTTGTGAATTTTTATTAATCTTTTATTATATTGTCCCAAATATAAATTGTATCTTTCTTAATATATCTCATGAAAATGCTACAAAAGTAAGATTTTTAAGCCTTAAAATTCACAACACAATAATGAGCTGTTGCATTGTGCAAGAAATATTTTACAAGTTTCATGATGAGTATTGAAACTTGAGAAACTTTCTGTCAATATTTTCTCCAACATGGTTTTTTCATTTCGTTGTTTTATTTATGGGTTCAGTGTCAAGTATATTTGTGTAGGTATGTAATTTTTTTTCTTTTAGTAAAATGTTATTTTCAGTTTCAAAATTGTGTTTTAATTATAATCTATAAGCATAAGTAACAACCCTTAAATTCAATTTATCACTCTTCTAATAGAAGATATAAAGTTTCAAGGCCTCAAAATAATAAACTGTTGTATAAAAAATATGTTTATAAAATCGCCTTGTTTGCTTATTTGATATAAGTATCAACTAATTCATTGAAACAAATAAATATACAGTAATATTAAATCCTCCTTATGGAGAAATATTAGAAGAAACATCTATTCCTTACAAATAGAAAAAATAATGATATAAGGTACACTCATTTAAACTGATAAATAAACAGTAAACATTCATCTTGTCTTTAAGTCTTCCTTTAATTTGTAAAGGATAAGTTCCATACACACCATGGCGTCTTCAGCACTATCGTGACCATCAACAGAATTCTGTATTATTTTCTTTAAGTACTCTGAAGATAAATTTCTTAGTGCCCTTTTGTATGGAAGTCCCATTTTATGAGGGAACAATACACTTGTGTCTATTATAGTGTCATGGATCAATTTGAGAGCTTTAAAATCAGATTCCAAACTGTGGCCAATCAATATTGTTTTACTGGAAAACATAGAGAGTAATGTCGCTTGGACTTCCAATATAGAAGTGTTCACTTCAGCCATTTGTTCCTTAGTAATCCCTGAATATCTTGTATTGTAATCAATAATAGGGTGTATAGGCCTTACAAGAGTTTCATAGACTACTTTACATGACGAGTTGATGACTGTAATTCGAGTCAAGTCTAAACCTTGTGTAGTATAACACATTTCGCAATCCAATGAGTACACACCATAATCATCTAAAAGCGTATCAGGAGGTAAAGTTTTAACATATCCTCTTAAATTGTCGTAGTCTACATATTCATAAACATGACAAGATGCAATGCAACAACCATCAGATGACCCATCTTGACTACAACACTGATATCGTACTTCACCACGAATCCTATATTTATTATTTGGATGATATATACACTCCTCCATGACCACCGGCAGACCTTTCTTATCTATTGTAAAATCTTTTTTACACCTACAACATGTCCTAAAATATCCTTTTGGTGCTGGTTGTTTATTTTGTTTATAAATTATGGCTCGACCTCTTTCACCATTGCTATGTGGTCTTGGAAAACCATTTTCTTTTAATTGTTCCTCAGTAAGGATCCATTTACTTATATTATTGTACAATTTGGTTCCAAAGAGTTGATCAGTATCCACAGTGTTTCTATTCTTACTTTCTATACTCCATGACCCTGTGTTACCCACTTTCCCTGTAACAGTTTGTGGAATTTTTTGAAGAGTGTTGCAATCGGAACCTAATTTTTTTACTCCATTGCACTCTTTAAGCTCTCTTTTTAGTCTACTAACTGTAAGTACAGCCGAATTTTTATAAATGGGTATCGTAGAACATTTTTTGCTAGTTGCTAATTCCTCATGTTGTGCTCTTGCATAAGCATCTTCTGGGACAAGATATATATGTAGGCAGTGATCTATCATCATATTCAAATATGTAGATCTAATATTGGCTGGAATTTTTGATGCAAGTGGTTCTAACACACCAGGTCGATCAATAAATTTTTCACTTGGCATATGAGCAACCCGTTGAGACCCTTTCTTAACTGTTTGTACTATGGTAGTACTTGTTGATGGTTCAACTGTACTATGGTTAGAGCTTGTGGAAATTGTCTTCTTTGCAATTAACAAGGTAGAAGCATAAGGTACATGAGCTATTCGGATTTTGGAACCTCCGCTTACTGGAGTACTGACAATAGGTTTTGTCACATTGCTATTTTCCAGAGTTTTTGTGGTGATAATTGCATTTTTGGAAGTATGATATTCTCTTACCTTAGCTAACCTACTTGCCATAGCTTGTGCTGCATTGGCCTTATAATCTGGTTTTGCTTGGGGTCTTTGTGCTACTCTAACATTTTTATCAATTGTTCTAGATATTCTCTTTTTACCTGGGACATATTCATTACATTCATCAGTTTCTTGTTTGTGTTCTTCTACCTCCTGACTAGCTGGCTTTGCAACAGGTACATACTCTTCAAATATTTTTTTACATTCCAAAGCAATAGCATCTTCATCAGATTCTGAAGACACATAAGTATCTAATGCATCAGGATTGTGATTGTCATCATCTGATGGGACAGCTGGTGAAATGTCCTTTCTTTTTTTGGGGTTGTCATACTTCTTCTCTTTTGAATTCCTATGAGATTTATGATGACTACTGTGATGCCTCTTTTTTGAATCTTTAGAATCTTTAGTGTCTAATGAATATTTCGTATCCCTGGAATGTTTTGACTCCCTTGAGTGTTTAGACTCTTTATATGATGTTTTTGAGTGGCTTGATTCTCTATTTGAATTTTTAGAAGTAGACTTTTTGTCACTAGACAGATTATCCTTAACTTTATCTTTTTCTTTCCTATTTTTTTCTTTCCTATCTTTGTCTCTGTGGGAACTTTTGGGGTTGGATCTTTTATCCGAAGTTTTTGATTTAGATTCTTTATGGTCAAGTTTTTTATCTAAGTGTTTTTTATGCAACTTTTCTTTATTATCCAGGTCTTTGATACTGTCACTTTTTAAACCACCAGTAATTTTACCAACACTAACATCAGAAACTTTATCATTATCATTTTCTTGTGGTTCAGAATTACCAAGATCTTCAGACTTTTCTTCATCTAAAATCTGGTCCAATATATCAAATTCTGCTCCTAATTCATCCAAGCCATTTAAATCACTAGATAACTTAATTTTCTTAATGTCTTGTTCTTCTTCATCACTTGAAAAACATGGAGCTAATGCCCGAGGTGTTGGCTTATATGTAACAGACGGAATTTGTGTTTTTACAACTTTAGTAGGCTTATACTCCAAAAAATTTTTCTTATTACAAGCTTTATCAGATGGTATATAATTTAGTTTCTTGGATATCTTTGTTTCATCAGGTGTATATTCTTGTAATTCAACTCCTGTTCCAGGTAAATATTTTTCACTACTTTCCACTGAACCTTTTGGAGTATATGGATCGGGTTGATTATTCTCAATTGAACCTGGGGTATACTTTGCAGGTGGAATGTAAGTGAATAAGCTGCACCCATTACTATCAACTGGTCTTTTCATAGGGGCACTTGTAGGTTTTCTCGGAGTGTACGGCACAGGTATATGTTTCCTTCTCTGTTCCCCACCATCGTCACTGTCTGGATCATTACTATTTATTTTATTTAACTCGGCTATGGGTGTTGGATTATAAGTGGGTTTAGGTAACAAAGTCTGTACGTTATTTAATTTTTTACTTGATTCTGAAGTTTCGGCTACAGGCGAAGGTCCAGTTTCTGTTTGTCGAAGAACTTTCTGCACAGCGGCCGAGACCAACTTTTGTAAAATAGAACCATTATCAATGTCATCATTATTTAATGTTTGAGGATCTTTTTTAACGTGACGGAAATGACAATAACGCCGTTCACAAAAGCCGCTGTCATAAAAGGGGCAGTTAATTCCTTTGAAGTAACCCGTAGAAGGAAGCATATTACTCGACCATAAGCTTTATAAATCCACGGAATATTTCGACCACAATTATAAAAACACAAAACATCCCGTGCTGTTTAGTTAATCTTTGACGGTACAGATTCATTTTTATAAAAAAAAAGTGATAGCTCGTTGTTGATTGCTGTTATTTTCATATAAAGGCATAGATATTATTCAGCCACGAATTCTTTTTCTAAAAGCTAAGGACATTGATCAATTCATTATCTAGAATTACCTAAATATTATGATTATAATAATAAAAAAATCATCCAGTAATTTGCTTTATACAAAATACTGGACGGCACCGTGTCTGTTTCCTTTTCAATCAGAATTATAAAAGGATTTATTTCAACTTTTCTAACAACATGTCTAGTAATCTTAAAATCAGCAAGCATATATATATATATATATACTTGCCATATATATATATATATATATATATTCGGCAAACGTTATTCTGCCATAAAAATTATGTGCACGCCCTTCTCCCACAATTCGGTGCGACTCCTCCGTGTTATACCGACGGCGGCGTTAATTTTTCAATTAATTGTGTTTCGATTGATGTTGTAAATTAATAATATCGTTTGAACGGAATGTCCGATTTGAATAAACTAAAAGGTAATTTATGGGTATTGACACAGTCTTATAAGATAAGGATCAATGCAAAGGTATGCATAACTCGGTCTGATTTTGTTCGGAATTAACTTTTAAAATGTTAAAAAGTTGTTATAGTGACATAACTACAATAGTTAGACATATGCTATCGCGACATTTTTTTGTAGATATTCATATGTTCTTTAATATTGTAGAACATTTTTTTGTTCTATCATCAATAGTTTTCGCAGCGCATGCGTTGAAAGACATTTTATGGTAATTTTTTTAAACCTTGGGTTACATTTTTGTCGTTTTAGTAAAGATCTTTATTTTTTTCCTGTAATTAATATAGCTTACATTGATCAGTGATAATGTAGCATTCAAATGGTGAAAGAATTTTTAATATCGG
>DWEM01000587.1:0-17932 GCA_018245935.1 Agara belti belti
AAAGATATCGATAACAGCACAATTTCAATAATGTTAAACGGTTTGTTGGGTAGCGAAATCGCATTTATACATATAGACTCTAAGATTTTCGCAAAGTAACGGCGGATTCCATTAACTTTAAATATTTATATTAAAGCAGATCAAGTGCTGAAATGTGTCTATAGTATTTGTGTAAAATAAAAAACTATCGACATCACAAAAAAACCTTCACATTCTTAGTGATATTCAAATGAGTAGTTTAGGTGTAGGTAAATATGCGTGGAGCGGCTCGGCTCGCGGCGCACAATTTGTCCCAGTTATATGGATAATCGTGGAATACTCGTAACACGGCATAAACAGTTACATAACATAGTAGTATTTATACTGTTATGATATTAACCTGTCGATCTCGTCTTAAGGAATATTTCCAAACCATAGTGGAAAGATGTACCGTTTTATTGCTTCTAACGTACCGCTTAAAGCACAGATTTTTTTTATTGACTCAATATTTTTCTAGTATCTGTCACCTATATAGAGTCTATAAAAAGTTACTGCTTAAAGAGGTCACGGCCTTATTTTGTCTAACTTATAATAGTCTACGAAGTAATCTCAAGTAAAACACATTCTCTGCTCGAGATTTCATTTTAATCAAATGACTGCGTTGACTGAATTGGAAAAGGATCCGCTCGTACCCGTTAATTATCAAAACAGTCTCAAATCTCACCTACATTTATACAAAGGTACACTCCGGGAATTGAGCAGCATTCATTTCTAATTCATTTAGCGGAGCATTCACACCTCCCTCGAGTGAAAGGGCCCAGAAATATAGAATTACCGATTTCCAGCTGATAGACTTGTCTTGCCGATTTGATCCGCGAGCCCGCTCGCTCGTGTTTATGTTAATTTAATGTACGAAGGGTATATTTCGTGGGGTGTTCCTCGTTACTGGGGTGGTGTTTAAGTGTAAGGTAGCTTTGATTCGTAGATAGATGCGTCTATAAAATATATTTGCACATACTACATTAAATATCCTACAATTTAGTTGGTACTATCTTTTCTTCTGTATTACTTATATACGTTATGTATTTTTTTAGCTACTAATTGGCTGCTAATTTTTACAAGCTTTTATTTAACGTCAATTGTTGCCTCGCATGTTTAAGTCAAATTTTGGAAATCAATATGAACCAATTCCCGTAGCAGAATAGACTGCAGTTAGATACTGTGATTCTTAATAATCTGTTGGCAATGCAATATTATGATGTTATGATGATTTAGTGTATAAGGATGCAATAAGCAATAATTAAAATTAGGTAGGTGTCGGTTAGGTGAAATTCTAATATCTCAGGAAGGATCCAGGAGGTCCCAGAGTCCTCGAACTGCGCAGAGGAAGGTCATCGAGGGGGTTTTAATGAGTAAAAATCCCAAATAACCCGACGTTTGCCACTAGGCACCCTTTTGGTGTCCCCCGTTCCCAAAAAAAAAGGTAAAAATAGTGATAAAAACACTGTAGTTCTTCCGTAATAAATGCGACATGAACGCACGTACAGCTAAGCACCGTTATTATAACACAACAGGGGAGCGTTGCAAGGTGCAGCCAGCGCCAGGGCGACGCGCGACCAATCTCAGCTATTGTCACTCTCCCTCCGTTAAATATTATTATTACAATATTTATTGCATGGAAAATTGCACTTATTGTTAGCGCGACGTCGATATTTCATGTCATAAATTATTTTTATGTTAATTACGTGCATAGGTGGGGGTTGACGGTTAACGGTTTTGATTTTTTTTGTCCCGCGTCGTCCTCGTACGCACATTGAAGAAGTTTAAGTTCTATTTGTAACGTAACGGGTTGGGTCCTGGCCTTACTGTTCACTCGGTGTAAAGGTAACAGTTGAATTTAAAATAAAGATCTGAATTAAACAGTCTATGTTTACTAATTTACTTGTTTTTAAAGCTAAATATTACAATAGATTAAATATTGGTAACTTAATTGTACTCACTTTTAATAATAATTCAAGTGATAGAAAATAATCGTATTCCTACGCTCTCGTTCGTGTTGGCTTGTAATAATAATTGACCCAATTCCACACACAGCGGTCTGATTTCAAATTAAACTAATCAATACCTGTGCTATGATAACCGGACAGCTGATAAACATATGTACATACATACTACACTACATAGTCTCTAAGAGATCAGACTTGTGACTATTGTTGCTCTTTTGCTACTCTCTTCATATAACGCATACACGTCTATATAGAACGTGAGTTACAATCACGTCACACACATTGCGACACACTAATCCTAAATTTAAAACCGAGGCACGCTTGCGCGATTCAATTAATGCACCTCTAATTCCCCTTTCGAAGTGATCGCAAAAAATAACAGTTTTTAATCTTCGAAATGGCGAATGGCGAATTAAGTCTGACCGTGTCCCCCGTCAGTCGGCAACAATGCATTAGCTAATGCCCCTCGCAGCGGTATGTGGCGCGGGTTCACACGCACGAACAACCATGTAACCCCGGCTTTACAATCGACCTACACCCGAGCTCCGCGATTGTTCTCAAACTAGACCCCAGTGTTTTGATTGTGTTACTTTTTCAACATATTTCGTTTTATTTTTGTTACTTAATTGCACAGATTCCTAGTTTGATAATGTACCATTTAAGAAAAGTCTGTTAAAAAAAGAGAATTTCCTAAAAGACATTTTTATAATTTTTTAATTGTAGACCGTAATATTTTTATTCTAGATGGTATCTAGTTTACGTAATCTATGGCTAAACTTCTAGCTCATTGAGCAGGTAATTACAGTGAGTAAATAATTTGAATAATAATGATAATAGTTTGAGTCAAAACATCCACGGTCTACTTCTTCATTGCCGTGCCATTGCCATAACACAGGTATTTAATGTCTAATTTGGAATCAGACAGGCGTGTGTGGAATTGTTCCAATTATTATATAATTGTTATTCATCATTACGTATCGGCTGTAACTCGAAATCAAGAGCCGAACGACACATTTACTACAGATACTTTATTTAAGGGCACTGTAATGTAGCTACCATTCTGCGTAGCCCTTCGCAATATCGGACAATATCAGCGCGGTCCACGTGTCTCCGCGATGCAGGAGCGGATAGCCTTAATGAAAAGATCCCGCTCCGAGATACCACGTCAATCGTACTGCGGCTCTTTGATACTGACGTGCCGACGTTGTGTGTAACAGATGTGCTCGATTGAGCTGTAATTTCAACAAAATGAGTTTCAAAAAGCTTCGCAGTGCTGACTATTTCGGGCTGTTTGAAATCACAAATCTTTTAGAGAATAGAAAAGTCTCAGATTCCATTATGGCGTTCTTGCCTGCTTCTTCTACATCTCCCTCTTCACACTTGCTCGCCGGTTTTGGAGACTCTGGACTTCCCCGTCGGCCAGTATCTGACCTATTTGGTCGAGATAGGAACGCCTTGGTCTCTTTTGACACCTACATCCTTCAACTTCATATTTGTATTGTCATCCTTTCATTAATTTTTCTTGATATAGGTACAAATAATGTTACTTTAATTTAATTTCAATTGTCAACTGGACGTCCGCGAGACGGTTCGGTGGCCGTGAGAAATCACCGTTCCAAGTATTAATAAAAGCGTGCATAATTCGGCGATTGTGCGCGCATGGGAGGCGATTACGCGCGTGTCCACCCTCCCTTGCAGTGGACCTATTGTCTGCTTCTATCCTTATTCAAATATGAAGCATTCCGTGTAAGGGAGATTTGTATTTACGATTCTGTACACTCAATACGTCTCAATATGCGAATAAATTATATAAGATTTTATTATGTTCCTTAAAGCATTTGTGTGCAGCAAATGCTAAGAAAGATACATTGACTATTTTATGATCTCTGTTACTAATTTCAAGAAGGCGTAATCAAAGTGACGGTTAGTTATGATTTTTACCTAGGCCTTACCCTATTTAATCGTTATTACGAACGCAATGCTGAAGTTTCTTTGTTTTAAAATTTCATTCAACCGGCACGTGTTCCGATTGCCTTATCTTTAAATAATGTTGGTTGTTATAAAATATCAAGAATATTTATCAGTACGTATGCATTAATTGTTTTTTCTCACGGGGTGCCTGAGGGGTAGCCGCACCGATATTTGACAATTAATAGCGCCGTAGCAGAAAAGGTTTTTAATTTACAACACACGTGCACAACGAATGGCGACGCGTGGCCTACGGTTTACCGAGGGATTCGTCGAGTGGTAGAGGGGAGAGGGGGGACTTTGGACGGCGGTGCACAACTGCAAAGTCTATGACTTTTTAATGTATCTTTAGATAATGAGGTGTAAAATAAATAATCAATAAACAAAACATAACAGGTCACTTTTTAATCCGTGTTATTATGAAACCGCTATTGTGCCGTGTTAACAATCGGATCGTAAAACGAATTAAATAATATTTAAATTAGAGGACGACTTCTGACACTATCATACACACCGTAATACTGGGCAGGTACATTTATTAATAGATTGCTGGGACATAAGAAATTTGGGTTAGTATTTTTAATCTAGTACGATGAAAGTGATAATTTGGTTCATTGGAATTTTAACATTCGTAAAGTGTACATACATATATTATGTACGTATGGACTATATAATATAATAAAACTTTGATTTTGAATTTAGGTATATAAAAAATATTCAAGCTCACGAAAGCACCCGATGCGTGTATGGATAAAAAAATAATCGATGTAAATAAACCGACAAACCGGCCAGTGGACTCGTAGCTTTTTTACGCCAATAGAGTCGCTTCCGCTGGCCGGATCCAGTCGACGGGCCGGCCCACAACAGGAGCGCTTACCTTAGTTTTTTATTTGTGTCCGCTGATTTATGCTTGTTTTGAATTTGTTCGGACTGTACGCCAAAATGCTTTCGACACTTTCAGGAACTGGCGAGGCTTTTTCTCTGGTGTCCGGGAAATGGGTGGAGTTTGAATATTTCATAGCTGGAACGTTCGGGCGAGCTCAGTGATGACGTAGTACTGAGTTCCGTTTTATTGAAAGTAGTTGAATGGTTTTATCCTCAATGTGCGCGCTTGACCACTTTTCTTGTAAACTTTTCTTTATAAATTGTGTTTCGTTTTCTTGCATGTTAGTCTTATAATATCTTTGATGATTCAACAAAATCACTATATCTATCATATGAGATTCTAAAGGTATTTCTACATTTGACTAATGTGATATTTATTTTCAGTTTTTAGTTAAATAACAGGATTAAGTGGTCATAAAATAAGACCCTTATATTAAAACTTAAGAGAAAAAGATACCTTACGAGGCACTGACTACAACATTTTATTTCAAAACATCTTTCAACTAGCGCTAAGAAAGCAATCTCGAGATACAGCGATACAAAGCTGAAAAGAGGAAAAAAATATTCTTTACATTATAAAAACGAACAATGACAATCGGATAGTACCTTCTCCGGATTACTACTTCGCTCTCGCCTCGCCTATATCTCGCACTTCGCCTCAAAAGAATAATATGTCTTTATAACGGATCTCGTGGCTTTCCCTGCCTTACTTCTTACACATTTTTCAGTAAAATGCGAAGGATTCTTCAGTTCAAATTGCAAGAGAGCACAAGAATTTGCACTCTATTCGGAACGTCTTACGGTCCCGTTTCTTGCTGACAGGCGCCTCAAGAATAGATTGCATTGTCTTCTCACGTAAATCATCCTGAAATAAGACGGTAAGACACCCGCAGTCCATTTTAAACTCTATACAGATATATTACAGTACAGTTTTCTTTTTGTGACGTCTGTATATAACACCGTTTTGTTTGTTCTCGGCAGTCCCACGTGGTAAAAGGTCACTTTGCCCGTGAAGAACGAATTAAATTTGTAAAATGAAAACTCCAGACACAATGAAGATGCTGCGTTTAAAAACTTACTTGAATGTTATATTTGTATCGTTGTGTAAAACAGTTTTCTGATATGTTTCTTATTTTGTATAGGTATATTGGGAAGGTATTAAATCGTTTCTTTAGTGAATTTGAGTAGTGATAGCTTAGGGGCTTAGATCCCAGCTTACCACTCCGTAGGTCTGGCGATTGGGCTCCGGATAACATTTCTGATAATACTTCTAAATCGTAATTGTTGTAGCGATGACGAAATACATCGTAAGGAAATCTAGAGTTCTTCATAATATTCTCTAAGGCTTACAAGTACCTACTATAGCATTATCTCTTCTCATTGTAACAGGAAATCCGTGTCCAACTGTGGAATAGAACGATATTTGCAAAGCGGTTAGTGATTATGGTGCTTGTATACGTATTATGTAGGTGCGTGTGTGGCCCAGCCAACCCCAAAATAAAACAAATCTCAGAAGCCAAACACACTACTTCATATAGCCCATATCCTACAATCAAAAGTTATCCTCGAGCATAAAGACGAAATTTTATTTGGCCGCAAAGGAACACCTTAATTCGATGAACATAATCTTTCATTTGCCGAATTGTTTACGATTGCCGCTTGGTTCTGTTCCCTGTCCCTTTCTTTCGCTAGTGTTTTAATATAATTGTCCTTTTTCAATAAAGGTGCGTCCAGAACGGTCGTTTGGTCCATTTTGATCGCGCTGACCCTCAGTAATGATGATTGGTTCCCGTCAGTAAATTGGAGGTGGCGGCGACATACGAATTCACTTAGCGCCCACTGAATCGTCACTTTTGCTTATGGCTCCTGTACGTGTTGGACATTAATAAAACCGGAACTGTTTTCTCGTTTCACCTCCCGTTATTTTGAAGTATTATTGCAGTGGTAAAGTACGTAGGTGAATTAATATGTATTTACGGTGGTATTACCAAATGCAGATCCGCTTCAATAGCGTTTCAATGAATTGCAAATTTCTTTTGTTTAATTAACTAATACATTTATGGATGCGCTATTGTTCCTGTTGCGATCATCTCCTTCTGTTGAACTTCCATGCATTTGGTAATGTTTTGGTCGGCCTCTTTGTTTTCAAGGAAATTAAGGAAAACGTCTAATTTAACCTGCGTAACTTTGATCTTGCAAGTTCTCTGTAGCATTTTTTAAGGTTCGTGCGGGTGGTAGGCGATAGCCTTAAACCTCGCTTTGAGGAAAAAAACGTGTCCAGCAATAGAATAGGGTTAAAAAAGTGGTTAGAAAATATATCCATCTTCATAATGTTTAGCTGTAGAGGACGTATGCGAGTGCCCTGCAATACCTACCTCGGTAAATATTTGAACATAAAGGTTTTGACGTAAAAACATGACATAAATTATTCATACTAGAAACAATGCAGGAGTCAAAAGTCTAACCGTCTTATACATGAAAAACCGGTTACATAATAACATCCCGATTTCAAAGGCATTGGGACAATGATGAATATTTATTGTGGCTCTGTTCACCCTAATAGCGCGCGGAGTAATAACTTACCCACATTTGTATACTACCTCGCGTCATTACCTTTCTATAGATCTGTTTGTAACATTTCGCTAATGGCAGACTTTCTAGCTAAGCGGCTTATATACGCGGCCTGCTATTGCGACGTTGCTCTTGTATAAGGAAAGTAGGTATTGCTCTCATTTTTCTGCGATAGGTTTTATGTTCAGTTGCCTGAGGTATCATCTCATGACTTTATCATCTCCGATATCATGGGTACAACAAATCTTGCAAAGAAATTTTGCTCCGACAAAAATTTTTAAGATTTGTAACTGTAAGCATGATATCGGTTTGTCGATGTTATTTCAGGTGTTTATAACACGAATACTTTCTTAATAAATAAGTATGTATATGTATAAATAAGTATGTATGTATGTATAAGCATGTATGATAATTACAGATTAAAGCAGTCTAAGCTGTAATGAAATATTTTCATCCACCCGAAGCCGCAGCCGCATGTCGCAAACGCATTGTCCAGGAAAAATAAGGATCTATATCTTCGATATTGTTTAGCTCCATCCGTGAATCGTCCTCGCCATATGTGCCTGCCAATATCTGATAGCGGGTCCCATTATAGTCATTGTAACACTCGGCATAATGGTCAGAATGGTATTCACGGCAATGATCGATGAGGTTGGCGGCCGGCCACTTCAAACGTGTGTTTTGTTAGGTGCGTTGTTATTACGGGTGATGAATGTTTGTCAGAAATATAATACAGGAATAAATCAAACGTGATTGGCGGAATACTCGAATTCAGATTTACATTATCTAAATGTATGTTACAAAAGTTGTTTGTAACGGTTGCCTATTAGCTGACTTTGCAAAATGATTGCTCAGTAGACGAAAAAGATATAATAGAAGAGGAATTATACCTACGTAGTAGGGAGTAAATAAAACTAGTCAGTAAATTATTATTACCATAATAGCGGTAATGTTAGATTTTTTTCTTTCTTTTATATTGAGAAAATATTCGTACAACGAAACAATGGTGATTGTAACGATTAATCCAGGCAATTCATTTCCATTCGAGCGGCAAGAGCATACGACACGCGCGTCCTTCCGTTCCGAAAGACGAGCGATGAATGAAACTAATTGCGACTATCGCTTGCCACGTGGCGGGGAGCGTGCAATGCGCTTTCTAACGCTAACGACAAAATACGATAAGTTCAATATTCTGCAACAATCATTTTGAGATCTAAGTAAGGAACAATATGGTTCATTTTGAAATGTCGTGCTATGTGTGTTAAAATGTTTTGAAATGGAAATTTTAAGAAAACTGTGACAAATGAACGTGAGTTTGAACTTTGAAGTGCGTTCGAGTGATTTTGAATAGAATAGCTCCGGAACGAGATTAAAATTTGCGATCGAAGTGTATAGCCGATTTATTATTAAAGCTCTTGTTTGAGTTGCCGTCGGATGCCGCTGACGTGTGTCAGATAAACTAGTTTACGTAGTGATCAAAAGAAAGTTATAACTATAAAACGTTTTGTATTTCGATTAAAAATAGATAATTAATAATCACTCTTTTTCTTTAAATATAAAAGATAATTACTTCATTGCAATAGAATGTGTAAAATATGGTACACATTAGACGATTACAACTGAACAAATTTCCTATTTAATTTTCAAATGTAAAATCGAATATAGTATATCAAACTATTTTAAGAGTAGTACCATTTTTAATAAATCCCCGTAAATACAACGACGCCAAATATGAAATGAGAAGTAGGTAAGCAAATAATCAACAACAAACAACGTATTGAGTCCAAATAAGAGTTTCTACAACAAAAAGAAAATAGTACCTGCCCATAAAGACTGAATACGCATGCAAAAGCAATATGCATTCAAAAAAGGAGCTTGATCATCTACCTAAGAATGATGTATCTTTTCTCGGCATTCTGAATCCAACCTTATTATTATCATATTAAAGCTCTTTATAGCATTGGCTAATACAGACATTTTTAGCTTCGAACTTTGCATCGTAAAAGATACTCTAGCATGAAAGTTTAAGGTTGAAAATTGATTGACTTTGATGATATATTAAAAGCACCGGCCAGCAAAATGAACTACAGAAGATGTATGGGCACGAGGATTAAAAATATTTGTACGCGCCATTATACAGGGTGTAATGAAAGCCCTAAGCGCGGCTCTTTATTAACCATACAGGGTGCTCCGTTAATTGAGCCCGAATATTCAATATACCCTTTCAGTGCGTGACGTAGGTCCGACGTGTCTATGATCAAAAGATTTGCCAACACTTTTTGTTTGAGATTATTAAAATAATCTTGCTGACCTACGGCCAGGGTTCTATTTAAAGATATTACGGATAAGCCTTTTGTAGATCTACTATTTACATTTCAAATTTTACTTAGATGTTATATAACATGAAAAGGTTAAAGTAAATATTGACACTATAGTTTATTAATTAGAATTTGTCTAACTGCTGGGTTGTGGTATTAAATTAAATATAAATAATAATAAAAATGATAACAATCAAGAAACTAGTCATGAATGTAACGTAACTGTATTGGAATTTCTATTATTTATCTGGTATTAATCTCACAGTAAAGACAACTAATTAGGCACTTTCTTCAACCTTGAGGCTAGTTGGCGAACATCCGACCGACAAATTAGTAGCGAGTCGACCGCATAAATAATATCACATCTGAAAAACTGAATTTCATTTGTTCCTTTTCGCATCAAAGCGCCGGATACGATAATTTATATATTACGACGCTCGCGATCCGTGTCTTAGAAATAATATGACGGAAACAGCTGATAGTAAATTCGGTTGTTAACCTTGTGACCGAAATGTTTGGACCGATGGGCTTAATTAGTTATGTCTACGGCGTTCCTCTCTTGACATCGAGACTGTGTTATTGCGCGTCCATCCAGTTCGGTATCGTTATGAAACGTCCGTCATTCATTTTTAAGGGAATTCTGGCGAATGTAAGAACATATTCTTGACATTTTTCAATCGGCACTTTCGAGAAAATCTGCTTGATTTACGATGATGTCACCATTAGTTATCTTAAATTTCGAAACAGGCTTTATTGGTCACTTTGCAGATAAATTTATGTTTTTTTTTATAGATGCCCAAAGCGAGATTGTTTTAATTCTGCTAAGTTTATAGACAGGATTCTGGGAAACAAACGTACAGATTTCGTCGCGATGGACTCCTTCAACAATAGAGGATATAATATTTAATGTGAATATGGTACATATATTCCTAAAGTCACTGTGAGAGCTAAGTAATAAGTTCTTGCCACTATACCATCCTATCCCAGTCTTCGATATAGGAACAAAGATGTTTCTCAACGATGCCTTACCTTACGTCTTCCTCCAAGTGGCCGGTTCATTCCGAAGGTAGCCAGTAATGGTCATAAAAAACGTTCACTCGCTATTACCTAGTCTTTATTACATTCCGACCTCTCAATATGTCCGGCCGTTTTTGTGAACGGCCGTAACGCTCGTCCGATCCGCAGCGTAATAACTTTTTTGCGGCATGAGAACTGCTCGTTTGCACTCGAGCCACTATTATGGTTCTGTTTTATGGCGAGGTGACGTGCAGGTTTGCCGACGACGCTCCTTGAGCTTGGAATATTATGAAATATCATTCAATTTTCATCTGAATCGCAGTCAATTTAAGAACCGAGTCGAGATTGAATAGGCTCAATAGTGCTACATCCTATTCGCCTCACTAACTATCGTTTGAAAAATACCGAGTAGGTTTCGAAATAAAAAAGTTTCATTTTGATAATCAAGGAGCAAGTTTTTTAAATGCGAGTACCTACGATGCTTATGATGCGAAGCCACTCGCAGCTAATTCAGCTACTGTCAGCGGCAAGCGAGTGGTCCGCAATTATCGTTGATTGCGGTATAATAAAGCTATGATCGCACTATTTTTCCAAGCCAAGTGCCAGCTAATGTGTCTGGCATTAACATTATCGTAGATTTCCAGTGAGAGCGGATGTATATTGAGGCGTATAAGAACCGGACACGAACTAGTTAGAGCTCAAAGCCTTTAATCCCGCGAAATTTTATGTAGGTATTTGTTTCCCAACATTTAAATTCAAGATGGAGTATGTTTTTGATTGGTCTCTACATGCTCTATTTAATCCTAGTAGTTCGAAAAACAATAAGTATAACATACACGTTCTGTAACATTAGTGGCTATCTAATAATAATATTATTAGTAAGTATTAATAATAATACATATTAGCGATATCATATTGACATATTAATCTTTGTTGGGTCTAGTTTTACCAATCATGATTAAGAGTTAAATACTCATACCGGTACTTAATATAATTATTTTAATTAATGATAGTATACCCGCTCGCAGTGTGGGCATACTTCATAGTCATTGTTACCACTTTTACTTGCGTCCTAACGAGCGGACAGATCTTGTAGTTTTCTCACATTTGTTGATGATTACGATCCGGTGTTCGCACAGAACCTACATAATTAGCCTGCGTTATTTACATAAATGTAAACGAAACTAATTTAAAAAGGAAAATGCAAATTAATTTTCAATATCCAATCACAATAGCTAATATCATTCTGCAATAACATGAATCGTAATTATAGGTTTCACGAGAACAAAATATACTCGTGTGACCGCCCTCAGGACCTAACTCAGAAGAGATAATTACCAAACCTTTGCATCATTTGAATAGGCCTGTTTAGTTCCTTAGTTACACGACACAAATCGTTCAGCCTGACCTCTTCGAGCGTTGAGGTGATCGTCAAATAGTGTTGAAGTCGGCTGGACGTCGATCGATACTTTAAACTCGCAGTTTTATGGGTCAGCGCGAGTGGCGCTCAGTGCAAACATTTTAACTGAGCAAACACGGGCTGACCGCTCACAGGAGGGCTTCGTGTGCCGCGTACGTCGCCTAACTAGGTTCGCGATGTATTCTTACGTCATTCTAACTAACGTTTTCATTTATGTTGCCATAAAAATATCGAATAACAATAATAACCGGAGACAATTCCACACACGGCTTTCTCGATTCCAAATTAGGCAATTGAATGTCTGTGTTATGGTAACCGGACAGCTGATTACCGATTACGAAATATATTCGTTACTTATATAGATATTTTTGTTACATTCAGACACAACAAACAAATGTGCTCATCACACTGATGTCTGTTCGGGTGGGAATCGAACCCACGACCTTCGATTTTGCGATTTCGCAATTAGGGACTCTAACCACTCAACCGTGATGATCTTCCAATGTTACATGATCACTGCAGCCTTGTTCCTTAATCCTGTAATTCGAATTCTATCCAATACTGATGCAGATACCTAACCGCTTATTGCGCGAGCACCATATACCAATGAGACACTTTGAAATTCTTTGCGGTTACGGGGTATGTAATAGTGCGGCTGAACGCAATTGAAAAACCAATGGTATTTGAGTGGAGATAGGATCAATTGTAATGCTTTTTGAGTTTGTTTTACGAGTCGATTATCACTTGAAACCTTAAAAAAATCATTGCAAAATTAACTTCATTATCATTATTTTCGGTCTCCTCTAATATGATAAGTTTCATTAACGCCACGCTTACCGAGTGCGGCCTGCGAAACTACATAGGCCTTAGAAGGCATAGGTAGGTATTGTGTCCCAGAATGTGAACCCTGGATTCCATGTCTTAAGTACTGTTATCTAAACCGATAGCCTAACTGCTTTCTGAACCACTACACTATTAATGAACATGAATTTTCCAAATCATATTCTTCCTACTTCCCTAATGTCTGTCAGGTGCTATTGTAACCGGAGACTCTCCCCGTCATTATGGCGTTCTGTTTGACCACGTTCATAGGTTACGAGTGGGCCAAGTTATGAGCGATGTAACGATTCCATGGTCTGCACGTGGTTAGGAATTCTTCAAGTCAACTTACCTATCTTAGGTCGTTAAGCCGCCCAAGAGGCGTCCGAAGAGGGTTTATTGACTGTTATCTCTTACTTATACCTTCGTTATTCTACATCGGAACATATTAACAGATACTTTTGCCCACTATTGGTATGTAAAAAATCTGTTATTAGTAACAACTCAATAGCAAAACGAAACAAATATAAATGCATACCACATTACAGCTAAACTAAAATTCCATTAAATAAATAAAAAATATGCTGTATTCTGTGCTATTCTCTTTGCTGCATTAATGTTGCTTTTGGTACTGGATTTATCATAAACCGTAACCAATGCGGCGGCTGCAGCGCTCATCTTCAATAAATCCATTCGGGTGAGGCATAACAGATGTGGAAGCGTTAACATTCTATTGAAAATTCAGTTTTGGATGCTTCTTCATCGCCTGTCGCTTGTCCCGCACCTTTCCACCGTCCGAGGTTCGAGAGGTTTGCCAAACACACCAAACAAACAGACAAACAGGGGTGGGATAACTCGTTAAACATGCCACGACTAGTTCATAGTTATATTTGTAAGTATTCTTTGGACTTGATGTCTAAAACCAATCCAAGGAAAAAAAGGAAATTTTGAACATATCAACATTAATATGTATTCATATACGGTACGTACATACTTTTCCTAGGTCCAAGTAAAAGCGCGTGAGCTGTCTCTGCTTTGGTCAGCAATAGGATATGTATAAATATATACTAAAACCTAAACTTAAATTTCTAATATTCAGTTCTCTATATAATCAATTGTTATTGTCAAATGCAGATTGACCGATTTCACACATAAATAACCTTATATAGATCTGCAACTTGTACAGATTGCCCCACGTTGTAATAGTCCATCGCCGTTAGAGCAAGTGACATAAAATACAATAGAACTACTACATAAGAAATACCTGAAAACTAAAAATAACTCTATTGAAATTAACAAAACAGTTCGCCAACTTAGTAACATTCAATAATTATGCATAACAACGCAAAAAGGAATAAAAAGCTGTTGAACGCAGATACAATTTAAATTAAGACATTCAATTGTAGAAAATTCCACCGCAGTAAGTTAGAATGTGCCTATAAATTATATACTGGAAATTGAATAGTACTTGCAGCTGTAAAACAAGTCGTGGGCTATAAGGGTCAGACGCAGTGACAAGCGGAGCGGAAATGCAATAAAAAATAATAATTTAAAAATACAAAAAATATATTATTTACTATTGAAAGAAACCTCCACCTAAGGATTATAGAAACAGAACAGAAGTTGGTACTTATGTCGGAATAGTTTTTTTCAAGTTGTTTAGCATTTAACCAACGTAATACTAAACACAGATAGTAGAAAGTTTAATAGAAAATAGGTTAAAATGATTTGTACAGGACCTCACTAGAATATATGTATAAGTATTGGTTTAAAATTTATCATATGTTTTCGTCATTAACCAAGTTAACCTCGAGATAAATCATAGAAAGTATTTTCTTAAGGTATCTGTCACTTAGGGATATTTCGGTAGTTGTACTGGATAGCCGTTATTTTAATTCTATGTATTTTATTGACGCCTCTCGTATCACAGTGCTCGCACCCCAACCTCGTGGTTTTATGGAGCGCTGACAGTAAATGACGTCGGATGCAAGAAAGAGTTCCGTTACGAGGTGCACTGTTTGTTATTAAGTTGGATGGAAGATGGAGGTTTTACGGCCACTTTGTAGGTATTGGATCTGCAATTTTGTAACAGATTGATTCTGCTCAGATACAATTGTCTAAATACGTTTCCATTGTGCAACTGTCTCTGAATCCTTCAAACTTATAAAGGTCAATGACTTGCATCTTCTGTTCTAAAATAAATGAAGGGTTTACTAATAGTAATAACGTTGATTGCAAAAAGTGATATCTTTTACTAACCGCTATATAACGAGTTTTAAAAGATAGAATATGTGTAGAAAAGCAAAAAGATGGGACGTTGATTTTAAATACCTACATATATCTACGTAGGGATTTGCGAGCTAATTACAGAAGCACAGAACGTAGCTACTATCTAGCGCCTGGAGCTGCGGTGAAGCTTCAAAGGGTGGGAGGGGGTGTCTAGGATTTCAAACTACACGTAATCATAGCTTCGTACACGAAACTTAGTCCACATTTTTAGTATCGTAAAATATTTTATGCCCGTACAAAGCAGGACTATTGAGGTTTCAAAATTTTGAAATATAAATACACATGTGAATTTGTAAAACTTCCTTAGAAGTAAATAAACCTTATTAATTTTATTTCGCTGTCCACAAGGGAGGAGTGTGGAATACATTACAGGCCTACCGCAGTGCATGAGACATAATGCCTAAATGCCCAGCACTAAAGTCTGTAATACTTACACAGATATTTTTTCACACCCAGACGGAACAAACAAATGTGCTAATCACAGAAGTGTTTATCCTGGGTGGGAAGCGAACCTATGACCTCGGGTGTTGCCAACGAGGTCTTTAACCACTAGACCAAAATGACAATCGCATTCATTTATAAGCTTTTATGTGATAATACAATGTATTTGACCCCCTGAATTTCTGACAATAACCTACACCTTGCATATTATAGCGATATAGGAATATGAATAAGCTCTACATGGAATACTAAAAGCTCTACGTAATAATGCTTCAAGCAGTCACGTGCGTCGGGTGGCGCATAAAAATATCCTTCTTACATAACCGTCAGAGCCTTACTTTAAAAACGAGGTAGGTAGCAGAATTACTTACAAGTAACAACTGCGAAAGTTACATTTACATCTGCCGCGTAACAGTAATTGTGTCAACTCACCAATATAGAGTACAGCAAAAGCAATCGATTTCTTGATCTGAATTTATCCAGAAAGGAGAAATTGCATATTCTCGTTACAACAAAAGTACGTGTTCATTGCTTACATATTGCCTTGTGTGTTTCGACAACCTTTTATTAACCTCCGCTAACTAATACTTCAATAGTTACTAAGCAAGTTCTACATTTATCAGTCCTTTATCGGACATATTAGCAGTCCACCATTTAAAAGAATAGATGTAATCATCTGCCAATTTAAAAATGCGTCAATTTAAGCTCAAATATGAGTTGTTATGAACTTTTTATGGTATCCATCTCACATACTACGCTGTGATATAATATTATTTATTGTAGAACTACCAACATATAGTTTTGAACGCAGCTTTCATCGTAGTGGCTAATTACAGGAGCACTAAGAGGTACCTAGACTACCTAAAGCGCTAGTAATGAGCGCGCCCGGGGGCCCCCACCCCCGAGTGGGGGGTGCTCTTGTTACGACGACGTACCTCTACCTATGTAGAGCGCTCTCAAAGGTATAACGTTTTCTGCTGAAATTCAGCGCAGAATATTGCTGTGTATTTTAAGCGAGGCATTGTCTAGATACAAAGCGTACGGAGAAAGTAATTACTTATTGAATAGATGTAATATAGGAAGCTTCGAAAATGATTAGGTGTACCTAAACTTATTAATATTCCCGTATCGATTTATCTCAGAGGTTTCATAAAGTATTTACACAATATCTTTACTTCTATATACCTGGATAGTTATTTGATATATTTAGGTAATTATTGGTCTATCAGGTTGACGTACTGATGCTTGCAGAATTTTGGATGGAGTCCAATTTAAGAAAAGAATACTCATAAATGTCTTTAAAGTAGCACAAAAATTGTAAATCGAATTCATTATAAGACAGTAACCTCAAAAATGTCAAAAAGATATATTAACTATACAGAACTATATACATATGTATATGTACATAGAACCTAGTCAACCAGTTTTCGCTATTAGGTATTGTTAGGTACCTACCTAATTATTGTATACCTATTTTTTTTTGAATACGGATTTAAAAAACAGTTTGGGGTTCTATATATGTATGATATAATAAGTAAACTCTACATACCTATATGAATTCCAACAGTAAACTGTTAATACTAACGACGTTAGTAGGTACATACCGGTCTCATCCCCGCTGACCTCGACAGGGCGCGGCACCTCAGTCTAAATTTAGCATACCTCAAGAAAACATCAATGGTACCAACACATGCGCACAACACCTTTCACCGCCGCGAACTAATCTACAAGTAGACACAACCGGACACTTAACACACCTGCACGGCAAGCTCACGGTCACACAACTGAGGTGGGTGGGTAACGTTTGCACCTGCCGTTACCTGGCCTCACCTTGCGACCAATCACCGCGCACCACACCTGCGCAGGTCGATAAAAAAGGGCGTGGTTTGCCCGAAGGCGGCTGGAATCGCACCTGTGCGCACCTGAGAACTCACCTGTCCCGTGGTTGGTGGACGGCCTTCCAATGGTTATCGTTGTTATCATTACGCACCTGCCAGGTGGCTTATATAATGTCAGGTATTGGCGCAGAATAAGTAGGTCACCGGAGCGGCGTTATTCTCGTTATGTATGCGCCGTTACGGTCGTTATATGTGGCTTTGCGGGTTTATTTGAGAGGAGATTTGTAAGAGTATTATCAGTAAAACGAATTGCGAGTTGCGTTGAGTTAAATTGTAGAACAAGAATTATTCTAGAACTATCTCCACAATAACCTGACGTGT
>DWEM01000588.1:0-17929 GCA_018245935.1 Agara belti belti
CAGTACCCGACACGGGATTTGAACCCAGGACCTCACGATCGGCAGTCGCGCGAATAACCGCTCGACCAACAAGGCAGTCTATCACAATTATAATACTTGTGACTTCTACATAATTTGATATTCAACTATTCATAATTGTAGAGTATTTGGCCACAATCTAGCCAGATGCAAAATAATGATGCAGCCTATGATGTACCTTGCTTGCTGATTTAATATAATATTAAGTATACAATTGCCTTAATTCATCGTCTTTGTCTGCCCTTCAGCATAAACAATATGGCTGGATTCGATTTACATTTTAATGCTGTTAATTGGCATAAAGCAAGTGACAGAAATTATAATCAAAATCTTTGCAAAATTTGGAATCAAGAAAAAAGCTTTATGAGTAAAGTACTGTGCAAAGTTTATCTTAACTGTAGCTGTATTAATGTACTGTGTGAGTAAATTACATTCATTTTGTACTTCGGCAGTGTATGAAATAGATAACATAAACAAACAATTTGTTAATAAATATGTCATGTCACTTCCCAAATGCATTGCAAGGCCAAGAATAGATTACGCAACTACAGTAATATATATAAACGTTATACAACTCTAACAAAGTGTACACCGTAGGATTACAAAGGTTTACATGCATATTTAAATGACTGGTCTTACCAACAGGGATTTTGCCCGTTTTTGGTTTGTTTGCCAAAACCACTGCCAAAACATTTTTCGCGGTGTCCTGGCCGCCTGCATTGCTTGGTGTCGATGTAGAATGATGCTAAAATGAATAGTATAACTAATAATCAATTTTCATAACGAAAATTAAGCGGAAACACATTTTTTTAAATACAATACAGCACAATAACAAAAATTGAATACGAACTCTAAAATAACTGGCAGCAGCACATTTATTGCATATTAAATTAAATTGTGGCTTATTTAAAATAACAGATTTACTATTAGAATATGCTTTCGTAAACTTTAAATGATTTTTCAATATTTTATCAAATCGCCTATTTGACAGCAATGCAACAGCCATGATGGCAAAGCGACACTAATCACTAACGGCACTGACACTGACAGTAACACAGTCAAAACAATGACAGCAGTTGCAAAAATGTTGCTCTATTATAGCTAACATTAAAAGTTAGAAATTAGCCTAGCATAATGACATCTACTAAAAGCTATTATTTTTTGTCATGTATTTTTATTCAAAAGAGTTTTTATTGAGTCTCACTTGTTCATTGTTAAGAAGCCTCGAAAAATTTAAATAGTGTTAAATAATAGACAATTGAATGTTAGTGATTAATTGCGACTCATTGATACTGTTAATATTTCGACTACACTGTCCTTGATACAATAGTGTCAGGGTACTACAAAGACGATTCTGATACTTGTCAATTTTCAATTTAAATAAATACTCCTAACGGATACAACGCCCTTGCAGAATAACAACAAAACTAAATACGGGCGGTAAAATTTAAAAATAGAATTTTGGTAATGTATCTAATAGGTTCCTTCAGTAGATTATTTGTTTTCTTCAATATAAAAGTATAACACATACATTATAAGTAGATAAAAGATTTGTTAAATAAATTACTAGCTGTTTCCGATTCGTTGAATCTATATCTATGATTATAACGCCATCTATAGCGCGAAATTTATTAAAATGCGTTTTCCTGTGGCAATGACAAATGGTTGATGAAAAAATAGCCCGTCAATATCTATACCAAAAATCGCATCGATCCGTTGCTCTTTTCTGGCGTGATAGGATAAACAAACTAATACACTTTTGCATTTGTAATATACTTAGCTATGGTTTGATCAGAATATTTGTAGTAAAATAATAATGATTATACCATCACACCTGGTCAATATTGAGTAGGTAGAAAGGACCAATTGGGGAATCTAAAAGAAGATTCTTATTATATTTCAATAATTTTTATTTCAATTGTAATGGAATTGAAAATATTTTGGGTTTCCTTCATTAAAACTAAAAATAAAATTTATACGGCACTTAATAGAGGTGACCAAATAAATCATAAAACAATTGAAATCTAACATTTAATAAATTGTTCTAAAATATGTACATATTGACACATGAGTTCTTTACAATTATTCAAAATAACACATTCAATATCTAAATTCTCTAGTTTTTTTGTAGCTTCTTTGATACTAATAAGCCTATCTTTAACCATTGGCATTATTAAATCTATTAATACTCTGTCATTGGAACACAGTGCCGCTGAATATATTAATCGACTAACATCCATATCTTGATTATAAAAATACTTGACAACCATCAATACACCGTAGAAATTAAAACTTAGGCCTCTAAAGTCAATATATAAATCTTTGTCTAAACCATGACTACCTATAAATGCCAGCTGATCGTGAGACAGTTTAATTCCATTTGAATTTAAATATGTTTCTATATTTTCAAATTTAAATGTTACAAAATCCAAATCATTGGCGGGTAGGTAAAAGCCATACTCGGTGATCAATTTTAAATTATGACTGTCCCCATAACAAATGAATACCTGTGTATATGCATCAAAATTGTTTTTTGTGTAAATAGAAAATCTCACATTAGAAAATACATCATGCCTTAATTTTGACAAAGTTATACACTCAAACTGTCTGCTGATCAATAATTTAGTTTCATTCCTAGCATTTGGACTATGATTAATCATATCCAAGTACGGACACAATGATATATTTGTGTTATCACTAACCAATGCTAATATTGAACTCTGTGTTTGCAAATCAACAACATTCGACAAATCCATGTAAACACATCTAGTATTAACTGTAAAATATGCCCATTCATAAGTGGACATGTTAAAATACTCCTTTAACTTTTGTACTAAATTATTACAACTCATATTATTATCTAAAATGTCTAAAAATATTTGAAATGTTGTTTCGATAACATCTTTTTGTTTTGAGATCACAGATAATATTTCAGTATCAATAAAATATTTTAATTCTGTTGGCAGAAAGTAAGGAACTGTGTATGATTTTGGCAAGTTTTCTAAGTAAATGTGCCATTTGGAATTTGGGCCTTGTGTTTTAAGGTACACTAGATAAAAGGCCATTAATGATTGAAACGACACAGAATGCTTATGTACTAGCAGACAATTTATGCTATTTTCTATAAATATATTACAAAAGGCTGTATCCAACAGCAAACTTGTCACGTTGATTGTTAAATTGAGCGGTAAATTGATAAGTTCATCGCCCGCCAAAATTTTTTTCTTTGTCAGTACTCCACGTCCGGTGTCATTAAAAACAGCCAGTACTAATTTGTTACTACGACGAAGTCCTTGACTTGCAAGCCATGAATTCAACAAAATAAGTTCCTTATCGTCATCGCAGCTACGATATCCACAGATCTTCTTATGCTTCCTCTTTCGTTGTGTTCTACCCATTATTGAAATCTGCTCGCCATTTTCTTTAGTGTCAAGGAAATTAATTGAAAACCACTTTTAGAGATTAGTATAAATAAATTGACGCAAGTTTCATTGAAAATATTGTAGAAATATCAATTGACGTACATATTATTAACTCCCTAAAATTAACATTTTGGTGTTTGTTTGCCAAATGACAACAAAACATCTTGTACTTGTATTCTTGTACCTTGTCATTAATCCGTCACCTTTTTGTTGTCAATGTCAAGAGTTAACATCAAATCTTTAAGCTGCTGTAGACTTGTGTCCAATAGAAATACTTGTACAGCTAAATAATTTTTCACAACCAATTTCACATTTACAATTAATTGCAAATATAAGAAAGTGTTATTTTCTACTAGACATTTGAAATGACACTTTGTTTCGGAGCATTATGATCTCGTCAACTCTGCTCGGGACGTAAAATGTTAGAGCAAAATACCGAGTATCTACGGCGAGCAGGTACTTGAAAATTTGAAGTTCAATTCAAATGTAAACTTCAAGTCAATGGTCAAACAACAAGTAACGGAATTTACTACTTGCGCTTATTAAATTTATTATTCGTGCTTATTTTTGTTAAACAAAGGATTAATATACTCTTGAAAATAAGCAATCGGTAGAGCTTTAAATATCATTCCCACTATTTTCATACGTTCTGTGAACATGTCGCAACAACAAACAAAAAACTGTATCACGCTGCGAGGATCCGCTCAAATTATTTGTGATTATTTAAGTAAGTTCCTTTAACTTTATTTTTACATCTAGAACACCGATTTGACTGTATTTATAATGATGTATTGTTATTAACTGACCTCAGGAGCTATATCATCATTTATACCATACCGACAATTTTTCGCTTTAGCCGTGGAAGTCGAAGCTTAGATGAAATGTGATGCACGCCACAAATTGTAAGTCTGTGTAGATTATCGCTTTAGTCTGGGCATTAAATCAAGCATGTAACTCTCTTACATAGGAAATTTTATACGTTTATCTCTAATTAAATATTGCTGGCTATATATAACTCGTTAAGAAAACGTCATGAGAAAACTTGTACAATCTAGAGTTCCATTTCATGTTCTCTAAAGTGTATGTAACCTGCATACCTGAACTTGTGGGAGTACAATTGTAATGTAATGATAATAATACTGTTATATTGCCATACTATTGCTTTCCCCGCAACTTCGCGGATTCTAGGATAAAAAGTACCAAACCAATTAATATAACTTAAATATATTAAAATCGTTACTGTGGCTCAATCTTACGAGATAAACATCTACCATCGCGGACTTTTTTAAAGGCTTTTTAAGAACAATGTTTTTGTAGAACATTGTTTTTATGTATCTCATAAGGTTGAATCAGCACACGCCATGTAAGCGTTTAGGAAGCCCTTTTTCGGCGACCTTTTCGTAAAACAATGAAGTTCCTCGAAAAACGAAAAAAAAAGGGCAGAAAAAATTTGCCTATGTTCATCGCAAGGCCCTCAAGTGTCTATTTATGAAATTTCATCACAATCGGTTCAGCGGGTGGGCCGTGATGACATCAGAGACATGGACAGACAGAGTTACTTTTGCTTTTATAATATTAGTATGGATTGCTTATGTTAAGAATATTATCATATTGTTAATGTTAACACTTCATTAATAATGTCCTTTCTAATTTCAGAGTTTGCAATAAACTCGGTGTTATTTCAACGAGGGTTGTATCCACCGGAGACATTCAAAGCAGAGCAGCAGTATGGGCTCACACTGCTCATATCGGAAGACTCGCAGATAAAGACTTTCTTAACTAATGTATTATCACGGAGCGAAGGTAAAGTTTCATGTGGTGTTAATTGTTTCAACTGTTTGTCAGACAAAACAATGACTATCTTCTGTTGCTATCTATTTAACGTGCTCTCTAAAATATAACAACTCTATAAGAATTAGGGAAGATCACTGCAATTAATTATGTTGTGTAATGTTTTTAATACCCAATAATCATGCACTTTAAGTATTTTTTGGAATGAATTTATTGAAAATACTTGTTATACTTCACCTACGGTTTTAAGATTTTTTCCAATGACTTTTCAGAATGGATTGTCTGTAAAAAATTAAGTAAGCTGTCACTGGTTATTCTAAATGTCGCCAATAAGGAAGTACTCGAATGTTGGGACTTCGATGTACAGTACGAGGAAGGCGACGTGGCCCTGTCCAAGGAGAAAAACGAGACTGTCGGTAGCAAGGATCTGAAGAAAATCCAGCAGGAGATCAGAGATGTGATGCTGCAGGTGGCCGCAACTATATCGTATTTGCCATTCCTGGATTGTAGGTGCTCTTTCGATGTGCTAGTGCATGCGAGAACAGACTGTGACATACCTGAAAAATGGGCGGAGGCAGAACCAGTTGCTATAGCCAATGCTCAGAATGTCCAGCTGAAATCTTTCTCAACCAGCCTTAATAAAATGGAAACCGTGGTTAGTTATAAATTAGCTGATTAGATTAAATGCAGAGCAGCTTTTAGTGAATAACGGTTGGTTAGCTATCTAAGTTTAGTTAGTAATATAAGCTAAGTCCTTTGTTAGAAGTTAGTGGTCTTTATGCTAGATTGAGGTGAAGCTCAAATGAAATTGTAAGGTCATTGAATTTTGCGTCATTTCGACTTTACATCAATGAGGATTAAGCCTTACAACATAAATGCGATCCACAGTAATTATGCAATTTGTTACACCATCAATGATTCAATTTTGAAAAATAAACATTATCTACAAAAAAAACTTTGGGCTGCCATCACTTCATTTCTGTTCCCTAATATTTAGCCATTTGGATATATATTTAAATAAAACATTTGCAGATAGGTAGTAAGGATACAGGTGCCATCTAGTTTAAACCGTATCTTTACTAATCTACCTTTGAAATGTTAAACACTCATCACAATTCTGAGAGATTAAGAGCTTATCCTACCTCATTGCTCTTGTTGTAATTAGTTTAACAGTTACTCAAATAACTACAGAGACTGATGGATTTAAAATAGTGAGATAACTCCTAGTTATAGCAGTGTTTGGTGGACGCCTTTGCCCAGCTAAAGTGTTGATGATTTTGGTCATAATGATGAGAAGACTCAAACATGATTATGCTTATTGTTAATTCCAAATTGTCGTCTGTAGGTGTAAGTGGTTCTGTAATTATTTTATTAACCTATAATTTTGTATAATTTATTATTATAATGGCATGTAATTTTTAGTGGGCTTTTACTTTGTTAATCTAAGAAATGTGATAGTACAAATAGCTAATGTTAAGTTGTCACTCATTGCATCAACTTGACTTTGACTTGGCTAAAAGTTTATATTGAAGACTGCCACATAATGTCCGTGTATCTTGGGTTGATATGTTGTTGAGATTGTGTTGAATTGGAGTCAAGATGATGTGATAACCTTTTATAGTTTTAAGGTAATTAGTATTTAGTATTTGATATAAAACAACTTTGTATAAATACTTTCTGTGACAGTAGTTTGTTAGTTTCAATTAAATAAAAAATATAATTCTTCCGATTGGTTATCAGGTATATATGTGCCCCAGGCACCTTGTATTTTAATGGTTTTAAATAGATTTTGTTATTGTGTTTGAATCATTCTGCATATAAATTAAATTCATTATCATACAAGTTTGCCTGCGTTAGTTCATTGATGGATGATATTAAAAGGTGATAGATGACTTACATTCAGATTCACAGTTTCACATAGGCGGTGATAAATAGTTTATACAAATTTCTTAACAGATATATTAATAATAATAACTAGAGACAATTCCACACATGGCTAGTCTGATTCCAAATTAGGCAATTTAAGGCCTTTGTTATTGTAACTGGACAGCTGAGTACTTATTTACTTGATACTTCACGTCATCTACCATTGTGCCAATGATATTACCATTATAATCCTGTTCAGAGGACTTCCTTTTCTGTTTCATATTTCCATGTTTACTGTATCAGCAGAACTGCTATTTTTGTAATGTTGTTGTATATTGTTTTGTATTTGCCTGCTTTGAATATATGAGCGTTTTTGTTTTTATTTAAATATAAACGTTTTGATCTTTGAAGTGACTTAATTTTTAACACCTTTTCAGATATAATAACTTTATGTTTAAGTTTTATTGCTTATAAGGAGAACAAAATGAAAGAATTTTTTTGACAATTCATTTAATATAACAAAGCACTTACAAAATATCTAATCTACAATAAATAATGTCTATTCAGCAAATAATACTGTACAAATTGTTAATACAACTTAACATTTCCACTGGGTGTGTTCGAGATTCAACTAATTGATGTAAATATTCAAAATCTAAACGATAAATTTTGAGCTAAAATCAATGGCGTTCGGTGGTAAGAAACTAGGTGCATATTTTTAACCAATAAGTAATTAGTTAAGAGAATAGGCTTCAGAATGTCGAAATATCGAATTTATGGTAAATAAATTTATAATCAAATTTTAATGAACAGAAACTTCAATGTTGATAGTCAAATAAAGAATTACTTATCTCTTCTAAATATGAATCTATCATTTCTAAATTGTAATAATAAGTCATGGTCGAGACTTACTATTTTTACAATTTTTTTTAGAATAGTCTTCATTTTAGGATTTGTTTTATAAAAATTAGAATTTATAAAAAGTTGGTTTAAAACAAAACAGAAATGAACTAAATCGAATGTGAATCGACATTTGTGTTCATTCATTCGTTCACGTTATATAATAACAAAACCAAAACCTTATTGTTGCCATAGCAACCGACATTCTAAATAAAAGCCATTCCTACAGAACATTTGGTTTATGTATTTTTAATTGAATAACGCAATCGGCCAGAACAATATAACATGAAGCACCAACGCTTACAATAAATTATAAACTAAAATTATCTAGCGTAAATCAGAGTCGTAAATAATTCATAGGCGAAGAATTTATAAAAATAGGGTACTAATCTTATTTTTATATACATGCTTTGTCAAAGGCTACCATTAGACAAACAAGAACAAATTATAGTACTGTTATTTATGTTATACGAATGCGTGTGTATCAAGTTGAAAAAAGAACGAAATTAATTTTTAAAGACATTTGGATACGTATAGTAAAATATGTGAAGATATTGTCACCTATCCAGAGTTATCAATATACATATCTGAAAGTATGTTTATCGTTTTCTAAAGTGCAGGAATGTTTAAATATACGCGGTTCCGATATTCCGTTGCTAAAAGTCGGTTAATTGTCGTTCACCACAGTCGTTCGCCCAAACCTGTAATAACAAATTAGATTGTTATTTTTGCTTTGACTTTATTATTTGGTGAAAAAAAATGTACAAGATGGTGCCGAAACTGAGCTTATATAATGTAAAAATAATGATAATGATGTATAAATAAGTAAATAACTTGGTTTCGTTATTACATTACATAAAACATGAATATTTATAATTCTTTTAAATAAGAAACAAAAAGTATGCCCTGTAAGGGCGCCATCTTCTCCCACATACATATGACACGAGGGTTACATGCTTTGTTATCTGTTTGCGAAGGTATTGTTATCTCACAACAAATAATAAGTACATTTAAGAAATTTGATGAAGACACCTACCCGAAGACCATGCATCATTTTTTTTCTTCTATATTAGTATAACAAGCATTAATGAACTAGTGACTACGTATGAAAAAATGTAACTTGATTAATTTTGTTGAGGCTGTGCTAGAAAATGTATTTTTTTAAATGGAAATTTAATAATTTAAATGTTATACGGATATAAGTTACATTTTTCCATCTAAGGATATGAGTGCGGAGAGTTATTTTGGTGCAACAATAAAAAAAGATTTCTAACAAAATATACATACCATTTCGAGCTTTTCCACCCTTTTTGATATAATTCCGAAGGATTAAGGTAAAGTGTAAGTGAAAAAAACAAAAATTATCGCCTCTTGGTTAATTCCAACACTCATTCTTTTATTGTGATTTTGGTATGTGTATTACATTACATAACATGTTTTGCGCCTTAATATTTGTTGTGAGACTACAGAACTCGATTAAAGAGTAGTGACGTCACTATACACTATTAACTCATTGAACAGTGTGATGTATGAAATGTAACACTAAATAAAAATTTGAAAATATTTACTAATTTTAATTAAAATAATGTAACGTCTCAGTCTGTTTGGAATAAAAACCAGTTTAAAACTTGTGACGTCATTACACTTTTATAGTAATGCCCTAAAATCCTCAAACTGCATTAAAATAAATAGTTCCTTTTCTAGTTTAATTACATATAAATAGTGAACTTAAAAATTAAAAAAAGGACTTTATACAAACTGAAATATTAAATTATAACAAAACTCATTGTATTGAATACTTTTTCGTTAATCAACACACTGTTGTTTACGCTAAGCGGTCCCATGTAGCCAGATACATAGGTAATGTGTGATGCTAATTTTGTCCGTGAAATTTCTGTTTGGAAATAAATAGAGAACGGGACAGGATCCCAGCTAAATCTACAACCATTTCTCCAATTAGCCGCACGCATACATATTACCTTTACCTAAACTATGATCAGAAACTGTAACAAAACAAAATGATAATGTTATATGACAGCCCAATGTCACGATTGATTATATTATTTAATTTTTAAATATCTCAGATATTAATACTCTGTGATCATTATATTTTTTAAACATCGAATTTAGGTTCGGTTAAAGCAGACGTGTGATTTTTTAAATATCTATTTAATAAGCCTATTTAGGATGTAAGAAGTAAAGTGTTCTCTGACTAGGTGGAGTATGTTAGGTTGAGGGAAAAATTAGAAATTATCTTTCAGATGTTTAATTTTGTAAGCTCGCTATGATTACGTAACATAAATGAAAATTATAGTGATAATTAAAATTTAGTGGTGGATGTAAAGTTGTATAACGAAAATGTGACTTATAATATTGGATCGGTGGTTTTTTGTAACTTATTTTACACATGTTATTGTATATAAAAAAGGGAAATGAAGGAATGAGAATTTGTTACAGGTATGTTATGCAAAAGACGTGGTTTAAGAATTACCTTGGTGATACAAAAAATCATTAAATCATAACATAAAATAACCTTTTGAATAATGTGTGTGCATAGCGAGCCGTGGCGAGTAAATCAGTTGTATCTTTAAATATAATATAAAAATCCTTACCCTAATAGATATGTACATAACTTGTAAGTCTCTTCATCAGATTATTACATACTAAAACGAGTTATCAAACCTTAGAGTTAATAACAATACAATAAATCGCAAAATTACAAATACCTACTAGTAAAATATTTACAACTTCAAAAAAAAATAGGACGAAATTTTTCACTTCCAAATAGACCATTGTATTTTTTTTAAATTATTCGAGGGTGCTTAGATTTGACAAACAAGACAATGAGATATTGCATTTTCGACGTGGTTATTATTAATAAATTCATTCAAAGTGATTTTTCTAAACCCACTTCATTTTCTCGATAGCGTAAATAAAGCACTTAACAATATAATCTCACTGGGCCAGCTATTTATATATTCATTAAAATCTACAATAATTTAAAGCTTTGAATTGTTAATAAGTAATAAAAGCAATAGGAAATTGCGGCAGTTGGAAAACAATTTTCAAAAACAGAAACATCGTGATGCTCTACATATAGAGATGCGAGTTGCTGGGCTATATCAAAACATAACGGCCGTGCGAACAGCTGGCCCTACGCAAACAAAATATCATTATATAACATTGTCGCAGATATATGTCATATCATCAATTATTCTTGCGATCGAGCGTCATTTGCTATGCGGAAATATCGTCGAGGATATTTCAATATTGACTACAAAATTATTGAACCTACAAAATTTTTACTAAACAAGCCTGAATCCAATAACGAAGACATTGAATGATCTTCAGAGTCAGACGTTCGTATGCTCGGAGCGAGTAAATTAAAGCGGGGTCCACATATGTATCATTCGTGCGATCCGATCCGCGGTATTCGTATCGTCGCCGGTTATAATGGACGGATGATGACACGCAATCGCGACCTTTCCATATAGGTGGGTTTTTGGCCGATCATCAATGGCCACGATACAGTGAATAATACAGATATGATTCGGAGTAAACTGAGGCGTACACGACTAGATACAGAGCTCGTTACGAGTGTGATTACGTTGATCGGATCTGAAAAATTATATATGCGGACGCGGCATAATCTGAGTCGGTTCGTATCTGCAACGGTCGCTAGCAGTAGTAGGACGTGGAGAGGCCCAGTTTGCATGTGTAGGAATGATACATACTGCTCCTGTTTGATACGTCCTTGTTCTCGCAGCGCTGCCCGTTGAAACCTTCCGGGCATCTGTAATATACAATTCCATTAGCTTTCCTAATTAGAAATTAGCCTTAGGCGAAGCGAGGCCGACGTAGACTCCGACTGTGTTAAATAAATTTATGAACAAAATGTGCATTAGACTGTCGGGTACTAAGCTGGCGGTTTTTCGTTGATATATACCTAAAGTAAATATATGTACAATTTTATATTATTCAATAAATAATGTTAATTTTTATAACTTAAATATCTATTAATGATCTGATAGTTCTGTAAAATCTTTCAGTGATTGTAGAAAAAAACGTTTTGTTATTATACAATAATATTAATGTTATTTACGATTCCTTAATAGAAATTTCTTTCCATTAATCGAAAGTTCTACGAATATTTTACAATTAAAGGTTCTAAAGTCCAACAATTTTCATTAATTTCCCTTTGCAATGATTTGGTCTGAATAGTTTAAGATAAACACCAAATCGCTTCACGGTTACTTAAATATACGATGTATAGTAAAATGATATTAAAGCTTACTTGCAAGCTTGTTCTTGTACAAGCTCAAAGAATAAACAGGTGCCTCCGTTGAGGCAGTAGGATGCCGGGTCGGGCATCGGACAGGGCGCGCCGAGTGACGCTGGAATTGGTCAAATGCTGTCGTTACTACAAAATAATTAACGACGTAAGATAAACTTGCATTCACTTTTCTTTTACAGAATTTAATGATACCGTTTATAGCGTATAAACTTTGCATACAGATTTACTTTCAATGTGAAAAAATTACTCTTGTGAGTCTTATTCGAGTATGATCTTGTCGGTATCAAAGATGAACGTATCCAGACAGACATTAAACCGATGGCACATAAAAAGCGTCACAACAATCCCATCGATATCAGTTAGAGCGGTAATTGTTCGCGATACGTAACCGATCATCCCATTGGCCTTCATATCGGCATCGTTTGCGGATCGATTTCGAGGAATCGCCGCCAGAGTTTCCCGCGGAATTAAAGCGAACCGGTATCGAGCATCGGTAAACAATACGTCACACGACGGTTGAGACAATTGGCACAGTAATGGAGAAGACAATCGCTGCTATCGCGGTCTATATACGCCGTGTATCTCTCGAGAATAAACATGTTTAAACAAACAAATGGGTACCACAACAATGTTTGACCAAAATTGCAAGCTTACTAGTGTCCGGAGCCGCGGGCACCGGCGGAAGGACGCTGACGTTAGCGGCGGCTATCGCCGGCGGGCCCACCGCGCCTTGCGCTCGGCACTCGTACGACGCCGAGTCTTCCCTTCGCGCGTGTCTTATCACTAAAACTGAGCGCCTTCTGGAATACAGAAAATATTCATATTAGACGCATGTTGTACTTCGAGAAATTTAAGTTACGAACGACCCTGCGAACTTCCCTGGAAAATTCCTATTTAAATCGCTTTTAATTTATGTTGAACGTACACTATATGGCAACAATTTTCCAAGTTAAAATCGAATTTATCAACCACATTCGTGCGCACCAAATACCCGAGCAGAGATAAAGTCGACGGAACCGAAATCCGCCAAGATGATCATCAAACGCGGCCTTTAATCTTTAATTAGGTAAAACCCGTGCTATGGTAACCAGACATCTGATTATTAGGTGCATGTGTAAATTTCTAAATAAATAATCCTAATCCTTGAACTTGTCGGAATCCTGTAAGTAACGACATCGCGACTAAGCATTGTCTAATAGTGCTGCTGTGTGCTTTAGGTCGTGTTAGGAGTGATTCACACGCAGTACCTACTAGGATATAAATCCGTTGCAATCTAGTGATGTAACTCAGACATGTGTTAGTCACTTAATATCCAACGACAAGACAGATAGATATTTTTTATTGAAGATCAGAAGTTATAATCGAGATGCAATATACAATAATTTATAATTTATACTTTGAACAATATTTTCTATTTCTCTTTTTTTCACAATTTAATCACAACATCAAAATATACAAATAGCTTATAAAAATAGAAATTTCTTATTAATGAAATACTAATTTTCTAAACACGATCAACCCAGAAATCAAGCATTTAGCAATAGAAACTTTAGATAAGTTTAGATTGTACATAATGTACGTAATATTTTTTTATATTCTAAAAATGACTTGTCATTATTTTTAATATGTTTACAATTATGGCAAGAAGCCATCCAGACATGTCTGCTTCCTGTAAATACTGTCCCCAACCAACGACCCATGAAATTCCGCCAGCAATTCGTCACAATTGCTTGAACCAATTGTCTTACACGTCTGCATGCACGATAGTCTCTTCTACATTGAATTAAGGACTATTATCTCATATCAAGATAATACATAACTTTAGTTTGATGGCAGTACCTTGGAGCAATGACGCCTTTAGTGGTCAGGGTTCAGGATAACTGCGATATTCAAACTTGTATGTCTGGGGTTATATTAAGCGGCATTAAGAAGGAATGCATATTTTAGATATTGGTTTATGCAAATATTCAATTACTTGCAAGTACAAAAGTCAGTTACATACTTGTAGAAATTTGAGTGGCTTATGAAAATATACCAGTAATCTCATGACTCCGGCAATATTTTCATTTCTTAAAAGATTTTACACATGCGAAAATATTTCGATGACAACATTCAACGACGTAAACTATCACCGCAAAAATTTTTGACAGTTTCACCCAAATATTTAATACATGATTCTCCTGGTCCTACCTCTTCTACTTGACGATTTCTTGGATGTGACATATGTGTACCCATTCTTGCTTGCATAATAGATCATCTGGGATTGCGATTAGGACCAGCTTTAATAGACTAGAATCATTTGAGCGCGTAACAGACGGTAAAGACCAAAGACTCTAATGTAAGCAGCACGTGAAGCTTGTATCTGTTTGGACACGGTCTCCCTCTGTATCAAGATCAGCGGCTTATTATAGACAAGTTAATTGGGTCGTTACACTGCGTGTGATGTAATGTATACACCGGTTTCCAGTTTATATAGAGCTCTGCCGTAGAAATAACCTCAAATGTTAAGTATGGCTTCTTTAATACTTTGTGCCTTTAAGTACGTACGTAACCTGATATCATTGATAAAAATTCTGCAAGATCTAGGCGCCGTGGACACACACAGTCAAGAACACCTATACCTAGATTACTATGCATATAAATTCGGGAGCCATTTCAGGGTAGATTGGAACGAAGTAGGATACTTCAGCAAAGACTTGAAAAAAAAGAGATGCTACCATTTGTTCACCTATCATGGTTATTCTACTATTGTTGGACACGCATGTCCGCTCATAATGAAAATAATTAACAAAATTACAGATTACAAATTTTTGATCTGGGTGGGACAAGAACCCATAATTGAAAACTCCGCTGACAGCATCATTTATCTGTGGGCTAATGGAAATATAGGTACTCACCTGTAATTCTGCACCCGAAATCTCCTAAGAGCGATATCGGCAACAGGTTTGCCGTCCTTGTACCAGGATATGCGGGGCGGTGGGCGCGCACTCGCCCGGCATTCCAGCTTCACCCGGCTACCCCGGGTCGTCTTAACTGACTGCATCGCTTCTATCCGCGCTGGACTACCTGATGAGGAAATTGTGGTATTGAGATATTTTGGAAAAATTGTTTTTTAAAGCCTGCGAATTCGCACCAGCGTAATAATAATGGAGGATTTTCAGGGCCTCCGACAAATGCAGAACAAAGCCCTGCCTGCTGCTGCCAGATTATGACATACCCTCCTCATTTTGCGAGAGAGATAGTTTAATAAACATTTACATTAAACGATAAATAGTACGGAAGTCTTGACGTCAAGCTAATTTAGATATTCAGGGCAGCTAAGCAGACATTTTAGTACTATACAATAATTACTATGATATGCTACTCGAATAGACTTTTCAGATAGAATTATCGTACTGGGAAGTTCCATTCCAACACTTAAAAACAGTGCCATATTATTCAGTAATACAGTCGTATTGTTCATCTAAGTTTCATCAAGTACATCAAAATGACTATGACGAATAAATTGAATTTTACAAACAAGCCAAATGAAACATGAAAATACTAAAATAAAGATAAAAAAGTACATTCTATATTTGCTGTTATTCAGCGGTACATTAAATTGTTTACAAATTGGTAGAACGAAACGACAATTAATTACCCACTAAATCTGGGGATAGCTTCTTGCCAAAAATGTGTAAAGACTAAATCTTGTAGATAGCGGCACACGGGAGATATCCCCCTTCTCACCTCGAACACTTATAACGAGACGTCTTCAAGAGTCGAAAACTAAAAATAAAACTGCTGTCATTAGGCCAATGGCCTTATTATTTCGTCTGACGAGTAACATATGTAAGATCAGAAATAACTTGTATTATCTAAACGGGAGTCACTCTGGACATGCCATCCATGGCGACAAAAAAATTGGCTCTATTTCATTTGAGGAAGCGATAAAAAAATGCTTGTTGTAATTCATTCACGATATTTCCGAAGCAGTCACGTTAATGATTCCTCGCTGAAATGTAGCGCTGTAGCGCAATGGTGATTTATTCTCGAGCTAATTTATTAGCGCCGTTTGTTATGCAAATGAGTGGACAGTTTTGTGTTTTATTTGCGAATTTAGCTTTTGTTTTACAGAGCTGATGTCCACTAATGATAATAAACCCCCAAAATTTGCCGCCGAAATGAGAATTCATTTATTTGCGTGAACGTGAACAATGAAAAAGCTTTATATGAAATTTACTTAATTAGATCTTAAAAGTGGATACTTTTAAAGTCTAATAACCCGTTGAAAGGAAATTATATAAAATAAGATAAATAAATGGTGGCCACTAAGTATAATCTCATCTTTCCATTGGAGCAATATGATGAGCTACAGGCTTCCCGTAATTACAGGAGAGACCAATGCCAAGTCAGTGGAACAAAAAAATGTAGCAACCACAGTTACAGTAAATAAAGATACTCGATATAACTAGTTTGCTGGCTGGGTTCATTCCCTCTGGGCCACAGATACATAATACTGACGTGTCAATCATCATCCACTTCGGAGCACTTAATATGGCCAGACATAACATTTTTCATAGTAATATCGCCCACGCTTCTAACTATTGTACGCAAAAGTTATTTGAACCGGGAGCTCTTTTGGACGGGATGACGTAAACCATTGAGACCGTCCGTTCACAGTTCATTCATGTCTTCCACATTCCCATCCTGAAGAAGAATGGGATTCCGGGAGAATTTGCTGCCAAACGACACGCCTACGTCTAATACGACCGTAGGAGAGCATGAACCACGAGTGACGTTCGAAACACAACACAGTAAATAACATAATGAAGGAACAACATCTTTTAATATTAATAGCGATTACAGAGAAATTTGTATTTTCATGATCTCTTCATTGGTTAATCCTGGATGAGATTTATTTTCCAAACAGACGCCTACGCACTTCGTGGAGCAATACCTAAACAGTAAGCTCGTTTTAATGAAATTTTCTGATTGTTGAATTTCACTTTTATTTATAAAACTTGAATGTCGGTGGTTTATTTATTTATTAATTACCTAAAAATTATTATATTGAACGATATACACATATATATAAAATATGTCAAAAATAATTTCATGGCATATTTACAATGAATTATTTTAGGCCTAAAGTCAATGGTTAAATGACAACACTGAATTCCATCACGACAATTCTCCTTGTAATCTGTACGATCAAATCGGAAATGGTTTTACAAAAGTTGCTTAAATAACTTTGCCTTAGGTTGAGAAAATCCAGATGCTACAATTTCCACTAACAAATGTACATACCTGGACTAATGATTTGTTGTCGACAATTTCAGATCTGATTCAAATTCAATATATGAATTCGAATGAGACAACTAAACTTATTTACTTAATATACTTAGTTTACATAAAGCTTATTTGATATTTTTATTACACCCTGTCACAGACCAAACAAATTATGCTTATCACAGAAATGCTCGTCCTGGGTGTGAATCCAAACCGCGAGCGTGGTTCTCGCAGTCAGAGCCGCAAACCACTAGACCAAAGACTAGCTGAAATAGCAAGTAATTAATTTGATTATCTAATATATAAAATTCTCGTGTCACAGTTTTCGTTGCCATACTCCTCCGAAACGGCTTGACCGATTCTCATG
>DWEM01000589.1:0-17925 GCA_018245935.1 Agara belti belti
AAACACGTCAGTGAGGATATTTGACGCTTTCCGCCTAACCCGTTAAGAACCTGCGTGATGGTACACGATAAGCTTCATTAGGTATAATATATGTATGCACCTTATAATGAATAAAACAATTTGAACTTGAATTGACAACAAATAGCGCAACGAGATCATTCATAAACACTGCTCAGTTACGTTTCTATAACATTAGGATACGATATCCAGTGCTGCGGAGCGCAGTTGGCATAACCAGGGATTCTGACACATAAGGGATTTGCCCAAACCTATGACTGATGTCCCTTGTTTGAGTTGGACGCGTAAGCTATAAGCAAGAAGCGGATATGACACGTTTACCGCCGTTTCGAGTTACTAGCGCGAGCGTTTTTAATAATAAATCCATGTCTTTATTGTTATCATAAGTGAACTAATTCGATATAATAATATGATAATTAGTAGGCCAAATGTAGCTAGGAAAGGAGCATTTAATATATCGTAACAGAAAGGGTACAATTCTAAAATTATGGTGTACAAAGTAACAAATAAATTATGTCAATTTATTAATGACGACAAAAATTTGTTGGTCATAAAATATGATAATGTGTACAATTAGGTCAGTACTAAATATATGAGTCATCTTGGATGCTCAATAGATGTGACATTAAAAGTACTAAAGGTGACTATCCTAACCTAACCTTACCACTAGTGGCCGTAATTAATGGCTTAGCGTGCCCCTATAGACTGGCAGCGAAGAGGGGACGTGACGGTACACAAAGCGTCATGTGACTTGACTGGCCTCTAGGTCGAGTGGTTAGTGACCCTGACTGCAAAACCGGAGCTCCTGGGTTCGATTCCCACCCAGGACAAACATTCGTGTGATGAGCACATTTGTTGGTTCTGTGTGTGGATGTATTAAAAATATCTATATATGTATTACATCGTACGTGTATACGTATGTTTATCAGCTGTCCGGTTACCATAACACGGGCGTTCAATTGCCTAATTTGGAATCGGATAGCCGTGTATGGAATTGTCCCCGGTTACTGTTGTTATTATTAATTGAGGCTTTTTGCACCATACATACATATTAATCGCTGCTACTTGTAACTTGCACCACGCGAACAGCTCGAAAGCTCAGGAGAGAACTCGTCTGAAATTGCCTTGCGCCTGCGAAATGAAAATGACGCTGTATAACGTAGACTTAACGCGAACTACGAATGCTACCCATTTTTTGCTTACACGTAAATGTGTGTTTTGATGGCTTTTGATGTTTCAGATTAGATTGAGTCCGACTTTATCTTGTATTTGGAGATGTTTCTTTGAGTTCTCCACGCGCGTTTCTCTTGTTATTTCCCGACTTACAACCCTTCATGCTTTATATGTAAGTTATTCCATGGAATGACACTTCTTTGGAAATTATCATCTTACTAGCTTTTGCCTGCGACTTCGTTCGCGTGGAATAACAGCTTTGGGCAGCATTTTAATTTCCTAGGATACTTTTATTGCAAATAATATAGATACAAACTGCTCCACGCGGACGAAGTCGCGGGCAAAATCTTGTAATCAATATACCCTATATTGATCAGTGATCGTGTAGCATTCAAGTGGTGGAAGAATCTTTGAAATCGGTTCAATAGTTTTTGAGCCTATTCTTTACATACACACACACACAAACACAAATCTTTCCTCTTTATAATATTAGTATAGATATAGATATAGATTAATTCCATTGTGAGTTAATGCGGGCTAACATACGGAAGCCTTCGCTGGAAAAGGCTCGATGACTGTAACCGATCACTTCAAAATTGATCGAGCCGATCAATTATTGGTAAACGTATTATGCTTTTGAATAATGAATGACATTATCGTATCTCCAGTTGTCTGCTTGGATACGATATGAATTACAATGCGTAATTTCTATTCTCAGCTCCACAGGCTTGCATTTAAATGCTTATCTACAAAGCATAATTTAAAGACTTGATGCAGTTTTCATCTGTTGATTTTTTTCACACCCGTAATTGAAAATTACAGCGAAACAGTATTTAACTTTGTCCTCTATTATAATTCCATGACAACAATTACTTTTTCAACTAAGCCATAATTCTCTGTACGAAGGAGAAGTAGAAATATTTCACTTTTATCCAATAAAGCCGCACATTAATGAAAGTTCGTGTAAATTTTATACGCAGGGACCTCAATCCGCTATTTCATTGTCGAGTAAGGGTCGCCGAACACAAGTGAAACAGAGACTGTTAGAGGGACCAGTTTCGTGGTCAACCGCAATGTCGGGTATTTTTAAACCGCCCTAAAGATCCCCAACTTGAATCTCAATTTCAATTTGAACGGGGCGTAATGATGGGCAGAGCAACAACGAAACTCATGAAAGTTTGCCGCTAGCGGTCAACCATCAAAGGATCGCGCTCTAAATAACAGGATAAATGAACTACCATACTCAAGTACTGTATTTTTGTATTATTTTTCGATATATTTATTAAATTTGTTTTTAACAGAAGCAAAATATAATAATAATTGGGACAATTTCGAACACGGTTGTCTCATTCCAAATTAGGCATTTGAATATTTTGGGTTTGTCGGTGTTAATAATTATTTTTGTACAAGGTGTAATATGACACTTTGTAAAATGTATTGCTATCTAATTTAGCAGCAAACGGTTTTCGGACAAACTAAATTTTATAACATTGCGATATCTCAAACAACCCCGAAATTATCACGAAACAGTTATAATACTATGCAGGGTAGCTGCCAGAGGCTTTTAAAATTCCTGGGTTCCATGCCAACCCGGATAAACCACCTGCAATCAAATTAAGCAAATTAACTCGAAGATGGAAACGATCCCAAATTCGATTGGACACTCACAAAAGGATCGTTAATACTGAATTAAGTCGGTGAGACAACTCAGCGAACAGGAAAACCAATTAATATTGGGAGGACTCGTAGATGTTGGTGTGAGTTGGTTCCTTTATCTGGGAAATTGAGATTCTAACAAAACATGTGATATTCATTTTAATTAAATCGAACGTGGCTCTATTTGTCGATGCCATTAAGATTGAAGTATTACCTGGTTAATCTCTCAGCATTTTCTTTAGTTATTAAGTGGCGTTACGATCAGTGCAAGGTAACGCTGAAAATAAAGCAATACGCACAAAGCACGTGTTAAGACTGAACAGACTTCAGTGGCTACATAGGTCCAAATTAGGCAATTAAATGCCTGTGTTGTGGTAACGCGATGTACTTTCTTAATATTATTGCAATGAAACAAACTATAATAGTATTAAAATTGTCAATAACAAACGAGCCATAAAGAATGGAAAATATAAAGCAACATTTCCGTTTCATCGGGCGTCAGCGGAACCGAGATCAAGATACGACATGACAAATTAACCCCATGTCGGTCGCTCTGTGTGTGTATCGGTCTATACCAGTCTTTCGTTTGCTTTGTCGTTGTTTAACATTGGAAAAATGTTATAACTATAGTAAGACTTTTCCGACGTTTCAACCACGTTCAATAAATCTCAACGATATTATTAGGTACGGTAACACCTCATTCTGAAATATCCTTGCTTAGGAATTAACTGTATAGTTCCAAAATAGGGGTCTATTTACATTTAGAGATTGACCGATAGGTTCATTAGTAATGTTACATGAGTAAAAATTATGTTGTATTCAATTCACATACACTAAATGTCATAACCGAATATAGCTAGGGATGAGTTGATGCAAAACCACTATTCTGAGTAGCTCGACCCCTTGCAGACTATACTAAATATATATTTTAAAATAAACTCTCAATATATAGAATTAAGATATATTAGGTTAAACAGGGAATAAATGGTGATTGATAGATAATCCAACAGACATTAAAACCGCTCATTGAATGAAAACCATAAAGAGTAAATAATTAAAGGCTTTTATGAGAATTATTTAGGTCGATGTAGTAGTCAATATTACTGGGATAAATGTAAAAAGTATATAGAATACTCAAACCAGAATTACACAGGATGCTCTGTTATGTCCCTGATAACTATGTATATAACAAGTGCAAGCTAACCAACAAACTCTGCAACACAATTATTAACTTTAAGCTGTTAGAACTCAAATAGAACATCCTGCCTCAGGAAAACTGCGGCTAATGGCTACTCGAATAGTAGCACCACTTTTATTCTATCACATTTCCCAACTATTATTCACTCACGTTCAACGATTTGTAAATATGAATCATTACACGGTAATTAATCTTAGCCAAATACAGTATTCAATGCGAGGGTAAACTAAACTAACAGTTGAAGTTATAACATTTACTTAGCATAATTATCATTGTTAGTTTAACACTAACTATTTTAGTACATTACTCATTGTAATGTAATAGAGTATTGCTACGTAAGCGTATGAATTTTGATATAATGTTAAATTTCTTAAGGCTTTAATGGTAGCGGTTGGATAACAGTAAGTCTTGGTCAAAGTTTTCATAGTGGCTTATAGCACTCCGACACAATTTAACCATTAAAACCACAAAATCCGCGTTGCAAAAGCTTACTGAAGCGTGCTCCAGCGCCAGATCGTTTGAAACCTAATATAGTTCTTATGTAATCACTAATATCAATTTCAAAAGTAAGGTAATTAAATTTCAATTGAATCTAAAAAATATACTAAACTAATTATAATATGACGACATTGTGTATGATTAAATGAAATGAACAAAATTGTATAATTATATTAAATTATCTAAGATTAATTAAATTAAATAAATCCTTCTATCTCCTCAATATTGCCACATTTAACAAGAATCATAATATATTAAATTAGACATACATTAAATAAATAAATAAATGGGAACACATCTAAAGCATTCTTTATAATTTACATTTTGTACAGTAAGAATATTGTTTTCAACATAAAATCACTCCGGTTTTCAAATTCAGCAGAGTTATATTTGTTTGAAATCGAGTTATAATTGCGTAAACAATTTACACGCTTCCAAATAAACAAAGCTACATTGTGTAGAGCAATGCAAATGTTCACTTCGTGGCAATAATAACAACAACAAGATTATCATACGTACGAGTACGTACTTTCATGTAAAATATCATACCAAATATTGATAATACTGATAATAAATAAAGTACACACTGAACTCTTTCTCTACATGCTATTTCCATTCCAAGGTCAGCTTGAAAAGAACTCAATAAGACAAGCAGAACCTAGGTGCAACATTTCGTTTGTTCGTTACGCTGATGTATTTATCTCCAGTGAATTTAACTATACGTTTAAATAAACATGAAATACCTGCTTCACAGAAATGACACGCAAAAAAGCTCTACTTCGTTCAATTAGCGTAAGAATAATACTACTTATATATACTTGGTTTGCAACGAAAATATTACTGATTACGTAGGATGTGATTACTAAGTGATTCTCGAAAAATGTAATGTCCCATCGTCTTGCGTAATAACTTCTCCCCTCCCGCACCCCGCCGCCCCTTTCCTGTTTCTGGAACTGGTTATCTCGGGTCTGTTTTAATTAGTTTTTCAATAATATAGTTTATTTGATGTTTATTACTGATACGTTAATTAAACAAATAAGAATATCGAGTAATGAGTTCAGATTTTACAGTACTAGCTGATGTTAAAGAACAAGATGATAAAAATATAACACGGAAAAGTTAAAATTCGGCTACTTTAAAGTGAACTTGAAAAAAATTAAGTAAATCATATCATATTTAATGAACAAATTAAATGTTTTCAATACTTTAAGCTTTTCACGGTACTAGCAGTAAATAAAGTATTTACAATATAGTAATTAAGAATTGAAATTGTAATTTAACAGCATTCGAGATATAGAAAGAGAATTCAATTACAGTGAATTCATTTTCAGAACAGGCCACGTTGAGCTAAGAATTAATTGGAACCCGCCCAAAATCTAGATTGTGACTGGATTCTCTGGGATATAGATTATGTATTCATTCTATCATGGTATCTGTATATTATACATTTTATCACTAGCTGGGCCCACGACTTCGTCCGTGTTTGAATTTAAATTGAAATAAAAGTAGCCTTACTCCTATTATATCAGCTACCTGCCATTGAAAGTCCCGTCAAAATCGGTTCAGCCGTTCCAGAGATTAGCAGGAACAAACAGACAGACAACAATTGTAAAAAATGTTATTTTGGTATATGTACCGTGTATAGATACATATGCATTTAGTAAAAAGTGATCATTTTAATACATTACAAACAGACACTCCAATTTTATTTATTTGTATAGATTAGATAGAAGATAGATGCTCGAATGCAGTGATTTTGGATTTTTACGAAGTTCGTACTTATAAAAGCGCTGTAAGATTAAACCTGAAACCAGAAAAAATACTGTATTAATTAATTATTGTTTGACCTCCAATGCAAAGTATTTGAGTGGAAGCTTTAGTAAAGAGTAAGTACTGACAGAGTGATTTCAATTTCTTCCTAAACATTTTACGAGGAATACGAAAAAAGAAGGATATTATTAATATCATACATTTCAGATAAGGTAAAGCCGTAAATTTAATGGCTCCATTAAATTAGGCATTTTAACGGTAGTGCTGTATTTCATTTTCATTCCTCACGGTGTAATTTTATTGTAGGGATCAATTTTACGACATTCGATACTTTAACGGTTGTTTGAGTCTTAACCGTAAAAGGGTTACGGTTACAGCTACCATTACCATCCCTCCTTTGTCCTCGAAGTACTAAGCAATATCTCGAATTACACACCCACCGAAATACGCCGAATTTATTTTTCCCTGTGAGAGAAAATATCGTATGGCTTTAGTTTGAGCCCTTTGCCTTTGGTCGCTCTTGAGCCTTCTTAATTACCTTCACGACGACTACGGAATGTTTGTCTCTTTCGCTAGCTTATTGAGCTGAGCAACACAAAGCGCGATTTGCTGTTGCCGCGATCGATGAGTTGAATGACATCTCGTGGAAAATTGTCATGATATTTATTTCTTTGACTCGAGGTCACGAATTGTTCATCTTTCATTCAATCCCAGTCTACAATTTCGAATTGAAGTCGAATGAGTCATTCAACTCTTGAAGCTTGACATTTCACCCGAAAGCAACTTTAGACGCGGCAAACATATAAATCACTTGATATCGATCATTAATTACATTGATTTGAAACAGTGATCATGTATATTTCTATTAATTTCAAATTAATTGAACTTTACACTTTAATTATACATAAATTCAATTTATTTCAACGGATTATACAAATGTCGAATCATCATACCGATGTAATTTATCTATCTCAGTATTATTTAGGGTAATGATAAATCGTTATGATACACACAACTCATGGCCGCGTTTGTTGTGTAATTCCGTAAGCGCGGAAAATTAATAGCCTTGCCTTTGCATCGCTCTCCAAACTATGTCATTGAACCGCCTTGGGCGACATACAACATCAATGGATGGTTCACTTGTTTTAGCTTATTTTAAAACAAAACATAGATGGTATCTGAATATGATCCTAATAAGTAGACATCGGATTATATGCATTTGCATGTTTGTATATGCTAAATGGATATAATCGTATTTTGTAGCGTTATTGCATATTATGCTACTTTTTCAATGATAGTGTTTATTAATTAAATATATGTAATATTAAAATAAACGTAAATTCTATGAATAAATGGTTCTTGATTGTGCATGTATTGTGCATATTTCGCCCATTTTTAGTACATATTTGCATGCATATTTTGGCATTTTGATAGTGCATAGCATAGAATCCGATGTCTTCTAATAAGATTCAATGTGCTAGCCGTACCTGTGACAGTATAAACGGAATAAGGGTGTATAGAAATTCTTCCAGCAGACGCAATTCCCAATACAGTTTTTTTATTGTTTCAGAAACTCGTAGATATGTGATAAATAAGGAGTATCTTCTTGCGACTCTAGTCACGTGTGGGGGGAACAGCCGGCGAGACGGACCTTGTTTACAAAATCGTCCGCCACGCCGCACCACCGCCCAACAGCATTAAGGCCAAAGCTTTTCTGCTTATAGTCTAGGATTTTTATGTCTCTCGGCTTTTAGTTACATATTATCATTGCTGTCCGTAATCCGTTAAGCGTTATACATGTGAGGGTCGTATTTAAGGCTTCACTGAAATATACAGGCTGTTTCAATTTTTATGGATCAATTTTTATATTAACACAGCAATTTTTTTAATAATGCTCGTATAATCGCGATGGTACAACGAAAAAGAACACTTCATTTTGTATAGTACTGATATATACATACATACGTAGATCTAACATATAAGAAACTCGTAAACTAGGAAACTATCAGAATGGATGGTGATAGTTCATTGCGTTTCTGTATCAATAATTGCTGCTACGGCAATACTAGCGTTATTCTCCAGTTTATAAAGTGTGAAATGAAGACGCGAAACGTTTAATTTAGCCCGCAAGGGTAGCAAAAGCATTTGAGATTGCATACAGATAGGAACGTGCTCTTAAGACAGCGCTCTTTTATGTTCAGGCGGCCATTATTTCCCTTTTATGAACAAAAGCAATAATGAAATAAATCAGTACCCGTCTATGGCAAGACCGGGCAAGGATTGGATTACTTGGTAGAGTCCCAAGAGAGCAGAATGCAAGTCACGTCGACGGCGTGCAGTGTGTGCGCTCGGACGATCTCTAGAATTACCCGACAAATAGCTGCATCTGTGTTCTCGCAAGGATTTCGAAATTAATCGTACACTCCATTCCATTTATTATTGTTACAATAATGGCATATACGTACAGTTTTAGATTCTGGTGTGCATAATACGCAACAAAAATCAATAGGTTTTTGTATATTTTAATCATGTACTTCTAACCGGTTTTCAAATGTTATACATTCATGGCTACTACATACATATACATTTAGCGATATTCAAAGTGTAAATCATATTAAAACATGTTAACAAAACGAACTCGGTACCAGGAACTTGGTATTATATGTAGAGAAACGGTCATTTTCACTCCGTATCACTTAAAGCAAACTGGAATCGCAGTTTGAATATTATTCCAGTCGCAGTCGAGTTCTTACTTCGTTAGTATTTTCATAAACGAGTAAACAAGCTTTTGAAGCAAAATTGACATACAAGTATTTGGGTTTCGGGCGCTACAATTCTCGTTTAATATCCAAAATATGTAATATTTTTGGTTAAACTAGTAATAATAAACATGAAATTTTATTTAACAACTAAAAAAATTAAATATCAAAGATGATACCTACATATAATAAGCAGTTTTGCGTTAATTTGTTTATTCATTAGGAGAAAAATTCACGATATATAAATAAGTTTATCAAAATCAACAATAATAAATATACATTCCATTTTTAAACACTGTCCCGTGATTGCAACTCCAAAAGCTATTGAGTGAATCCATTTTGTACTCGTATATTAATTAATAGCTGGAATTACGCCACGTGACGACCTAGATACACGTTAGTTACACGTACAATTCAATGGATTACGTCACGTAGATATGTAAATTGAACGATACAGTGCACTCCAACCGTTAACCTCCAACTTAACATGGACGCAAATTGATCGTTTTTGTTGTAAGCCGTGTGGTATCGAAATTTGTATGAAAATGAAAATCAATAGAACGATAAATGAAATATACGGAGTTTCTGCAATTAAAAATGATGGATTGTTGGCTATCTCCTGACGGTCTTGGCTCAGATTAAAAAATTAAGAGTAATTTTAAAATAAGCATAAAATATGTAGGTATAATTTGTATAGTGAGAGAAATAATTAGGACAATGAGGAATGCTACATGACTCACTGCTCTCCATAATATTCTAAAGGCTTGTAAGTCTTGCCTTCTCATCCCACTTGCTCGGAGAGTAGGCCAACGGCGTAAACATAATGAGGATCGATGATGCAAAATTTTTCTACGTGTATATATTGATTTATTTAGACACAACAACATACACACATTTATATTATATAATAATAAAGATTACATAAATTTAGTGATATAAATAGCAATAATAAGCGCGTGTATTATTATTGCATATTTCTTTATCTAAGCTGCATAAGTACATATATCATATAGATGTAATGTGAATATGTTGTCATAGTTTGAAAAAGAAAATTTAATCGTTGTATATCGTACACGCCTAGTGATATTCGTACCAGTCAATAAATTAGTTTTTAGATAGTCGACGTAATGTTTAAAATAAACAATTACTAACAATATTTTTTTCAGGAGTTTCACTCTATTGAAATACCCCTCTCGCCTTGCGTTTCAATATTCCAACTGAAACACAGAGCAGGCAGCTGCTACGTACATGCTAGATGCATTTGTAATTCAACGGATTACGTTACGTAGATATTGCCATTGTGATCGCGTACTATGCAAATTGAACGCAACATTGCACTCCAAGCGGCTACTTAGAAGCATAAATGTTGTATATGCACAGTACAAAGTGGATTGCTGTTCATCTGAATTGGCCGAATAAACGATTAACTTGTCAAAATATATAGCAAGAGCTTAACTCGCAATTCATACAGCATTTATTTATTGAAATTTGATTTACACGCGGTGCATCTGTGAATTTTGTAGTGAAAAGTTGTGATATATGTTTAGCGACGATTTATTCTGAAAATATTGTAACGAAATCGAAACGATAAATTCAGGGTTTTTTTTATTTATTTCACAACATTTTTTATTGTTCCACAATTTTACACGAGTGTTCATAATAAAAAGTGTTAAATTGACATTCTGCCACGCTGGCAAACTGCGTATGAGTGAATTCCGCAATTTTATAGAATATTATTCAAAACTACAAGGTGTGCATGTCTTCTCACGATGTTTTCCTTTGGCGTTATAGCGGGGGATGTCTTATATCAATAACGGGTTTAACGTTGTAAATTTAAAGGTTACGGACCGCAGACCTCACAGTGCAAAGCAGAAATGTAAATCGCAAGAGAATCTTTTCTCCTACTTCGCTTTGTTAATGCTAAGAATAATAGGCTTGTATAAAAGTTTATTTTGTGCGCAAAATTTTGAGCAAAAACGCATCTGTCATTATAATCATAATCAGATTAATCACAATGGTTCTCCCGAGGCCAGGACAGCGAACCCTTGTCACGCGGTGTAAGCCCAAAGATACTACTCCTTTGGGATGAACCCAAAACTTTCCTTTGACATCCTTGTGAATACCTACATATTTCATTCCAGTATAAAATACACCTTTTTGTTGGAATCTGCCTCATAATATAATTTAAGGTTATGAAATTCCCGTCTCTCTATACGTGTTTTATATTTTCCTGCGTTAACGCCAACACCGCAAGAATGTATTCGAATTAAAACATCGTTGATAGTTACCTGTTGTTGATCTACATTGGAAATATTTTAATATAAGTTAGGTCAAAATTACGAACAGGGGTGTTGGATTGAACTGTTGCAGACTGTTATTAGATATATGTTTAGTTGGTATAAGTTATGAAACTTAACTCATGTGGAGAGAGAAACAAAAGAGCAGGCAGCATTAAAACAGCCAAAACACACGTTATTTAAATAACCGTTGTTTCACTGTTGAAATTAGTCTAGCGGTGATACTGCCAGGGCGAACCGTAGACACGTTTAACCACCATCTAACGTTGTTTAGTCTAGAATCTAGATTCTAAATGATTCTTTTATTTTTATATTAATAGAAGTTACTTACAAAGTAATTATAGCTAGAACTATTACTGTTTTATCTATAAAACTTTATTATTATGTGTGTACATTACACAAAGGTATCTTAAAAAACTCATGAATGCTCCAAAAATCATTATAGTCATTACAGAAAGATTAATAATGAAATGCCGGCCGTTGATGAAAGGAAGAAATGCGTCAGCATTTAGCTTGGAAGCCCCCCGAGAGCAAAACACTCGCCACGCCGACGCCTTAGAGAATAGCAAAATCGATATTGCAAATAATTTAATCTATAGACAGTGATGAATATCAAAAAATAAAAAGGAGGCAGAAATAGTGCAATCACACTTACTTATATACCGTAATTTCTATTTACATCTGTAAATAAGTGCCATAATTATAGTCATGACAGTGTAATTTTATTTTCAAAACTGTAATTACAAAATCAAAAAATCGTATCAGTCATATCTGTTGGATATGTCAAGTGACACTAAATCTTCTCAAGATGCATTATGTTAATAGGCAGTAGAGGGAACGCGGGTCACATTATTTAATGACTGCACTGGTAAAAAACTAATTACTTAAATTTTACTTACTTTGTTAGTCCTCCGGCAATTGACATCAGTCTTAGGAGAATAACTAGATCAATCTCTTCAATTATTCAATGTGGACAGTAAGGAAGTTATACTGGGATGTCGAGCAGACTAGTAATTAAATTTTGGACATGACTGTAAGGAATTGTGTGTCAGTTACCGCTCGGCCTAGAATACCCGAGAGTACTGGGGCTAACACGTCTTCAGTTGTCCCGACAGGCAATTGTTTTCTCACATTAAATGGTTTCCTGGCCGACATCTGATGAATTAGATATCACAGAACTGCCTCACTTGAAATAATAATAATGAACAGCGGTGCTCAATAGCAAATATTGTAGTGATAAAATAAAGGTTTCGAAACACTCGTGCCCTCAGTTGCCAAATTTGAGCGACATTGAGCATGCTCGACTCTTGTATGTGTGATCGCTAGTGGCAAAAATTCTCGAGCATATCCGCTCTTCATAGGGCACGTAAAGCAGTCGGTTACGTTGTACCACCAGGTAATAATCGATAAACCTCGCTGAAGTTACGAGAAGTAAAGGTTCCCAGCTGTAGGACACAGACGGGTTGCAGCCAAAAAGAATTTGTAAGGGATAAAGAACTAGTAGGTAATTAAATTTTAAGCTAACGTTGGAAGGAAGTGACTTGGCAGCTCTCAGCGACTTCAGGGAGAACACGATGCGAGTCACGTACATGCCCTAGAGATCATCCCGCCTTTAGCAAAGGAAGCGGAATGCGAGTCACGTGCCGTAGAGAATGCAATTTTGATCTCTCAAATTACCCAATAATTCGAGAAAGAAGCAGTATCATCGGTTCGAAAATCGCTTAATGATCATGAATAAAGTATACGAGAATTAGTACATGGTTTGCTAGAGCACTGGATAGCGTCGCAGTTTGGTTTTCAGTTTTCCTCTTTGAGGAACCGGGGTACAAATCCTGAAAGATAATTATCACTTCACAAAAATACTTGGGCTTAAAATTTAGCTATAGCTAGCGATGCTTAGCTAGAGCGAAGAATCACATATTGACGAAACCTGCAGGTCTTAGATTTAAAGTAAGGTTTTGTCGGTTTTGTCAAGTATGTTAAATATATACCTTCTTATTATGAGAAGAGACTCGTGATCAAAGGTGGAGTAATAAAATGTTTGAACAAAATCCTAAACAATTTTCGTGTGGTACTTACACCCAGATTAACGGGCTTAAAGTATGTATACGGTTTTTGTTTATAACTATGAATAAAATAATAGTAAAATTACTAGTCTAACGTCATTTTGGGATACTAAAATCTCTGAATTTTCAAAATTCAACGCATCTGCAAAACAGGAAAAAGAGAAAGGAAGCAATTTCAAACCAGCAGGAGAATTGGTTTCAATAATTTAATAAATAAATTTGGCACATCATTTACGTCTAACTCATACGATCTCCACTAAATAATGATAATTATTAATTATATCCTTACAAAAACCAAGTATAAAAATAATAATGCAATCAAATGTTTATTCCATAATTTGATAGTGTTTGACTTATCTCATTATGTTAGTTTTAGACAAATATTAATTTGTTAATAGATTTATTTAAGTAGAGTACAATATTGTAAGGGGTTGGATTTTGCTATTAGACTGATTCCGAAATATTTTCAGCATTTACGCTCTATTCGCGATAAAAGAGGCTTAAAGAACAAATTTTAAATTTTAAATTTTTGTATTTACTTTTTACTACAGTTTGAACTTTTAATTCATTGGTCCTGGATGTCCTTGAATCCAGAATAATATTACGAATGGCTTGAACTCTTAGTTCGTTAGCATTTTAACAAGCCCGTAAACAAGTCGTCCAAATTAATATAAATATTTGAGTTGTGTTTTTCAAAGTTCGAATTTCCTTTGATTACTGAAAGGCCGGGTGAAGGAAAGGTACAGTTTACTGATAGATATTTCATATTATACGTCACTTATTATTGGTGATTCACAAATATTATTTATTACGTCGAATTTACCTATATATCAAGTTCCTCAAATAAGAGCTTTAAAGAAACGTATAGGTATGTATTAATATTAAAGATGTCCTGTGAGAAATCGGACCAAAATGTAACTCATATTTTTTGATGCATTTAACATTCAGAAAGGATTCAATCAATAACGGGGTTGCGCTTGCCGCTTAAAGAACTTATATGAACATATTTAATATTTATTTCGAAAACAAATTGTCATACTCCTATTTAACTGTCACTCAGTATTGTATTGTATCGCACAGCGATCGTTTAACTGCCTATAAAACGAACAATTAACTCCTCTGTCGTAACAGTGCAAACAGATTGTATTTTATGTTTACGATACCATTACGTTCCGTTTTAAAAAAATCCAATCGCACACTGTACATACGTATCTGTACCCTCTAGTTGTTTGTCGTATTGACGCTATTAAATTAAAGAGGTCAGTTAGAAAGTAATTTTTCTTGTAATAATCATATCTATTTCAATTATAAGTAACATGTTCATGTTCATAAGTATTTGATATAGTGTCGAGGTAAGGTAATATTGACAGTAGTTCATAGGTCAAACACATACATATTATTTGTAGGTGTATGAATTGAAATAGCCCAAGATGTACAGTGTTGTAGCATTGCTCTAAACACGCTACGATCATCTTCAGATTCCGGGTCAGACGCAATGCGTCTCAAACATGACAGCGCATCGTCCCAACTATTCAAGATGTCTCTTAATATTCACATACGGTGCCGACTCCGATTTGTTAGTGGACTTTCATGAGCCGCAATCGTAGCAGTATACGAAGAAAAGTAGTGCTAAAGAATATTCCAAGGATAACGATTCCGTGCGTTAATCTAGAGGATTACCTCGGAGCGAATCAGGAGCATTATAAATAACCGGAGCCGCTGATGGCAGTCATCCCTCTGTTCTAATTCCACGGTAGAAAAGAATGGTGCTAGTGCTATTAATGACCGCAATAAGGTTGTATTATCAAAACATGTGAACATGTGTTCATTGCATGAGCAGAACATTTATAAGTTAATTGTTATGTTATAACAATCAAATAATTATAACGTATGTATTGAAATTTTTGAAATATTCTTATCCCAAGATCAGAGCTTTCATCGCAAGCAAGAAATCGACTTATACTGTTCATAACTGTCACTGATTTTTTTTACTCTAACAAGTATTACATCAATTTTTGAGCTGCCATTGATGAAGCGAACTTTTGTAAAATATATTTTAGCAAATAAAAAAACTTTTAATGAAGAAAATTAAGGTAACTTTGATTAAATTCACAACTTTTTATCAAAGGCTTGGCCGCTATCTGACTTGTTTTACTTTACAACTTTACAGATGGCCATAATCTACTTGTGACTTGTTATAAAATAAATACAAGTTAACGTTACAAAAAAATTGTGAGTATTTTGAAATGTATAATAGTTTGTATTGTACGTCATGAATATTCGAAATTAACGCTGAATGTACAGGCGTAATAATAGACATGATTTAACGTCGCTGGAGCAATAAATTGCGTTTATTTAAGTCTTTCCCACGTTGTGTGCCCCGGGCGGCAATTATTACGGATTTATTGTTTACTTTGTAAAAGCTTTAGGCTGTTATTGAAGTTTCGCATAAAGAATGCCTACTCAAAATGGGATTACATTGTTCAGCTTGGCTCCCCATAGTCTAAGATTTAGTTAGCCTATACTCTCGTAGAATCACATCACCCTTACCACCATTTCGGTATGTAAATTATGTGTACATTAAACAGTCAATGTCGTGTAAACATACATTTAATAATGATTTTATCATGAACACACTTACCCATTTGCAGTTGGACATACATACTTCAACTCTCGGTATTAGAAGAGGCCATAATCGATCACCCTGACTAAATGAATTTTCATGGAGAATTTCTTAGAGAAGTATGCAAGTGTGCATGATTTCTCTCGATGTTTAAAATACCCTAATAAAACTACATGATTTTTCGATTTCCATTTTACAATGCGTGTAGAAGAAAGGAAAGTAGGTTTCATATATGTATTCGTTAAGGGGTATAGATCAGAGGATTACGGTACGTACTCAAAGATTTTGCAACAGTGACCGTTTACAATGCAAATTGCACTTCGGGCGTCAACTTCGAAGGGGCGGAATTAGTCATTACTTCCCCTACGCTAGCAAACTAGTTTCAACTATGATCCGACTATCTGTCGACTGGGATAGCTGCTATAATCTGGAATTGATATAAATGTATGTATATTAGTTCGAGAAAGTTTTAACATGTTTGCCGGCTTAATCACTTATGTTATACCCGGATTGTGGCTTAACTGCAGCTTAAACTAATCTATGGTAACCTGCATAGGAGAAAGATCGCGAAATTATGATGAATTCATTTGTTTATAAAATGTGTATATTTCAACATTTTGGTTAAGCATACTTAAGCTTGACCACATTTAAAAAAGAATTTGTGTCTGTGATTTCAAAATAACTGTTTTCTTAAGTGCTTCTAATTATTTACATGATACCAAGGTATAAACAAACTTTTAAAATTCTAATTTGTCTGCTTTTCTGTTTGTCTGGGGTATATTTTCGAAACGGCGTAACCGAATTTAATGGAACATTCACTGAAAGATAGACAAGCATATAGAGCTATATGTAGGTTACATTTTATCCCAGAAACATTTAGGGTTCCAGCGCGAAATACACTAGCACTCAATTAACTCAGCAGATATCAATACTGTAACAGCAACACAATACATTACGCAAATTCAAATTACACACTGCCCTCCCAACGTTAACTTTAGAGCAACGTAATTGGTCGTTACTAAAGCTCTATGTGCGCTTGGTCAAACTACGCTGGGTGGCTATCCGCAAAACTGAGCAGACGCTGTCATAATCCGGAATTGTATTTGAATAATACATAAGCTGAAACTTCGACGGAATTGAGAATTAATTCTTGTTCCTGTTGTATGAGCGAGACGTGGGCCGGATAGTGAAATTGAGCGCAGTACGTGGTAACATTGCAAAGTTATTGCCAGTTTCATTCGCTCCGAAAGTTTTCTGTTATCTCTCGCTACAAACGCAAGGAATCGAGTTTGAGCGTCTACCTACGAAAATCAACAATATCTTTACCAAAAAATTAAATTGACAGTAATTAAAAAACCGTTTGAAAATTGTGTAATTTAACAATCTTATACTAAATCATCAGTTTATTTATTTACCCTTTATTCATTTTTTTTACAAAAGGCAAACTTAATGCCTTGTGGCATTCTCTACCAGTCTAGCCTTGGCGTTGCTGAAAAGTTGTAGTAGGTGTCATAAATAAACTACCCTGAATATGTACATACTATTAAATACATAAAAACTGAAATAATAATAATAAATTACTGTATAACAAATAACATTTGTAATATAATTTTATTACGATTGCATTTTACAATTTTATAGCAATTTCGCGTAATGCATGTTCTAACCGTAAAGGAACCTCAATAGAAGACTAACGTCAAGGAGACGACGACTTTGCGTTATTTTCTTTTACCGTTGCGCGCTCTGTAACTGCGTTAGTCAAAATAACGCACCTTGAAAATCGCTTATTTAAGAAAAAACGTAACATCACGCCTGTATTCCCCGAAGGGGTAGGCAGAGGAGTGTAGTACACCCCCACATTTCACCA
>DWEM01000590.1:0-17918 GCA_018245935.1 Agara belti belti
GGTGAGCCTATTGCCATGCACCGGGCACATATCCAGACTCCGAGTCACTACTAGAAATTCTAAATTAGAAAAATCCAGCAGTACCCAACCTGGGATTTGAACGCAGGACCTCCCGATCGGCAGTCGCGCCAGCGACCGCTCGACCAACGAGGCAGTCAAAAAAAATATACGTATGCATATATTACACCGAGGCAAATCTAAGTTTAATCAATGGCGCGGTAACCTGTCGTGACGTAATGGAAATGTCTGGTATGTTAGTGAGCATACCACGTCCTTTTATTTATTTATTTATATTCTTTATTGTACACCTTTATATAATAAAAGTCACAAAGGGCGAACTTATGCCCGATGGCATTTTCTACCAGTCAAACCTGGGTGGATGGAGAAAGTTTGTGGCAGGTGTGTAAAGCTACATATAATAGCAATGCATGCAAAACTAGGTGAGCTCCTGTTGCTCCCACGTGCATAGATGGTTCAATCTCTTGCAAATATGCGGTATGACACAGCATATTTCTTTTTTTAAATTCAATAGTCCACATGCAACATACGTTAGTCATTAGTCAGCAGTCCAAGCAGATCTCCCAATTTTTATTTAACATATACTTTGCAACTGGATCCTTGTCAGCATTAAAAGCGAATCATTCTGTAATGTCAGACAGCTGATAATACTTAACAAAACATATCTCCCATTTCAATGATCACAAAACCTCCCATATTTATCTCCTGATAAATAAATAATGTAACATGATCGATTGCGCACTCAAAGAATAATCTGAATTTAAAAAACCCCTAAGATTCCAGGGACAGCTTTGCAAATGGACATTTTTATAAACATTTGAATTATTTTTATTTATTAAGTGCATAAATGCAAGAACGTTTGCATTTTATATGTATAAACAACTTATCATAAATGATAATATAAATTCCTTTATTCGTTTTTGCTTGAAAAGGAAACAAAGGGATAAACATTTTAAAGATTATTTTTTGGAATTCGTATCAGGTACTAATGTACATGTTAATACATGCCATTACTATTTTCCGAAAAATACATAATGTGAATACAGATTTAATTCATATTTGGATTGACACTGGATTTTCCGCAGTGGCGTCTTCAAGTCGTGATAAGGACAAAGGTCGCAGCTATGAAAAATTAAATCAGTACGCTAATAATAACACCATATTCTGCGGGCAGTCCAATGACTCATGCTTAATAATAACAGTAATAATCATGAATTAACTTCAAGTATCTAATATTGAATAATTTGGATTCGGTGTAGGATTTATTGAAAGACTATAGAATGGTGAGCATTTTAGTTCTATAGAAGTAGCTGTATCGAAATTTGGTAGATTTTTGATAGTCAACATGTCTTTAAAATTAATATAGGCACCTACACATCGTTAAATATGCGTAACCAAATGGAGGTTGAAAAATTGTTGAATGAGACATTTCAGGCTGGTTTTTATTCGTTTTACTTTAGGCTAACATATTAAAATTGCACAAAACAGTTGTACATCACATTTTATGTCATCAATTAAACATTTATTGAAGCTAACATTTCGAGAACATCTCATGTTTCTGTCTTTCAATTTCGTTTAGTTTCCATTGAATACAATATATTTTTTTAATTCTTATATATATTATTCATAAGTCAAATAAGTGTCATTGTGGCTTACTTGAGCCCAAATGAGATTGCCAAGGAACTTGAGACCAGTAGAAACTATCCAACATTCCAAGGCATTTGTAAAATTCTGGGTCGCTTGTTCCTACATCCCGCTACTGTTACCGATTGTATTTAGTCCAATCCGTTGCATACAGTTGAGTGATGGATGTATCGCTTGATATGGAAGAACACTGAAATCGTAAAATGCCTTTATTCAAGCCAAGCACAAAGCCTGCATATTATGTCTTTACTCTGTTACCTTGAATGGATAGTTTGAAAAGTATACTTAATAACTATTGCATTATAATTATAACGTTTCATGGTCTGTGACGCTAAAATAACATTATTTTAAATGTGCATGGTATGTACGATATACGGGCAACCATGCAGGGTTAGCAAGATTCCAAAATCATTATTTCATAAATACTTTAAACCGAGTATCAAATACAAATCACCCACGAAGCTTGTATCACACTTTTAGTATACCAGAACGTAACTATAGCGTCCATAAATACTTATATTTACTACCATTAATCACAATTTCGTGCGACATTTAACGTTTACATACAAAGCCGTAAAAAAGACACGTGAACATTTCAAACATATTGAAAATTTCCAAGATAGAAGCATAATTAATCTACAATATCACTTTTAGAAAGCAATTAATAAAAATTTTGAAAGATATTTTGACAGCCCTACTAGCAAGCAATTTTAAACACTCTGTATGTAGTGTAACTGACAGTAGTCGGATTAGATTCCTATAAAGTGAGTAAATAACACCTTTAGTAAGGGTTTCCCATGAATCTCTTCATTATCTTTGAGAGATATGCCCTGAATATGTCGATAATGACACTGAAATGTGTATATTATGAATACAGGAAATTTTTGAAATGTGGGTTCCTTTATTATATGTTTAACAGTAATTTAACAGTATAACGTTTAGGTGTTTAGAGCATTGTTTGTCAAAATTTCGATGCGATATTACTTTTTTGATATTCATTTTCTATCCTACTTGTTTATATAAGTAAAAGTATGTATGTATACTTAGAAAGTTATATAGGTATGTAGTTTATGAGCTATCTGGTTGAAAAAGATTGCTGACGAACTTGGAACATTGAACTTTTCATTCAGCTGCTTGTTCAGTATTACCAGACACATCAGAAATTACACGATGAATGAAAATGAAATTTTGAAAAATTTCAACATACCTAATATTAATCCGATCACTGTTCTCTTTATTAAGGTTTCCTTCGAAATCGATATAAATAGCGGATAAATCATGAATTATATTCATTATACATACCTACGTTTATTTACGGAAACAATGTTGGTAACACTTTCAAGATTGTTAACCACTAAACACACACTACGCAAACATTGCTATTCCTAAGAGCAGAGTTTGAACGCTTCGTCTCAGTGCACATACTATCTTCACTCATATAAAGCTTTATAACCCTATTAACTGTGCCCTTCAGTGTGGCCAGCGTACATGACGGACCCGTAGAAATAGTGAGATAAAAAATATTATATTCTCATTCCCAGACATCAAACTATCCTCATACCAAATTTCATTATAATGCGCACAGCGGTTCGGCCGTGAAAACATAACAAAGTGCTGGACAGATAAAGTTACTTTACATGTATTATAGATAATAATCCTACATCCTAATCATTCTTTCTTCCGCATTAAAATCCATTACGTAGTTTGAAAAATCTAAGCGTAAGGACTTTGAATCGACTTTGTTTTCTACTATGTAGAGATTTTTAAATATTTCCATTTCTACTTGCTGAAGATTATTTTATACACAGAGGGTCCGCGGCCCTTCTTTTTCTGTATTATCTTGATCTCAACAAATTATTTCTAGGAAAATTATCAGACTACATGCCAAACTTATTACACTTATTTCGAAACAGAAAAGCTAGTAATAAGGTTTCAAACCAGAAAAATAATAACACGCAGATAAAGACCATTGCTCCCTATATTTTTACAGGCACATAATAAAGATTAACAAGCGCATAGCGTATCTCAATAGCAATAGTGCTATTGTCAAAACTGCAGCACAAAATATAAAATGTTATCATAATTGTATATATTTCTCCATCATGACGAACACTGGTAAACAATGTTACTAGGCATTAAGATTGTCTAGTGTGACATAATCGTTGAAGGATAAATATTTTGGACTTTGCAAACATAATTACGCACCACTTGCACACTAGACGAGCATTTTGTTCTAAAATGCCTTAAACATTTGAAAGAGCAATTGTTATAGCATGAAGATTACAAGCTGAAGATATACCAGTAACTAATGCTTCATATCATTTTCAGCAATTCTTTTAATACACATATTTTTGTTTAACTCAGCGTCACAAGCTGCCATTATCTGCCAGAGTAAAAACAAAAAAGGACAGTTTATTCAGATCTGATAGAAAAAGAGTAGTTTAGGAAGTAGTATTTACTGTTTACTAACGGATGGTCTTTTGACCGCTTTTGCGGACTTTCTAGTCGCCGCAATGCAGGTAGCATATCTCGCCATGCGTCAGCGACGTCATCCAAAGTGACCTAGTGCCGGCTAACTTAGAACCGAATAGTATGTGACGATAACAAGAGGCTCGACGGCACGGCTCTCGTTCCCTGAAGACATTGTAGGTCGCTTGTGTGGGATGCGACTTGTGTCGATACCGTGGCTCTGCCCCATATTCCGGCGACCAACACGCGTGCAGGTGCTGCGGCTGAAGCGGCTGAGTTAGCTAAACGGCGCAAAAATGCTGCTCTAAAAGAAAGTTACATATTTGTGCCGTTTGCAATAAAGATCTTTGCTCCGTGAGGGATCGAAACTAAAGATTTATCGTCGTGCTTGGTTCACGTGACGAGTGACCCCAGAGCTGGTTCTTACTTTGGACAAAGAGTCAGTCTAGCCGTCCAAAGAGGGAACGCAGCCAGTCTCTTGGGTACCCTACCACAAGACAGCGGATTGGACTCGTTTTATATTTAGTTTAGTTAGGTCTATTATTCTTATTATATTGATTTTATTATTAATTAATAGGATAAGTTAGTATATTCTGTTATTTCTAAATAATTAATTTAATAAAAATAAAAATAAATATATACCTTTTATATAAAGTTTGATATAAATCCGTTCAGTAGTTTTTGTGTGAAAGAGGAACAAACATCCTTGTAGCTAAATTAATTTTCAATACATATTTCGGCGAACATTTCCATTGAAGTCTAGTACTGGTTTCATATAGATTGCCAATCATTTCACAATAGCAAGAAATCGGCCGACTAACAACAGCTATTGACATGACATGCAATGGTAATGGTAACAGAGGCAGTGCGTGGAAATAGAGCAAGCTATTTATTTTGTTGCAACGGACAAATTACATGAAATTCAATGCTTCGTGAATTACTGTGGACTCGTAGCGCTATTAAATGCAACTGACGTTTTAGGTAATATCGGAAGCAATTGGAGGAGGTCATAATCTTACAGTTAAAAGTAAGTTGTAATAGGGAATGTAAATTATGGAAATGCTGATCTAGTGTAGATACCTGAACGTATAGTTCCTTCATCTATGGTAGTGATATGATCTGAACCTTTTCTGCTGGCCTTAGCTAGCTGGCTGCTATATATTGCATATATTATAACAGTATTTAAATATAATATTATTAATATTGGTACTTTTTGCAATGAAATATAACAATATTCTATTAACTCTATTGCGTGTTCTGTTGTTATGTACGAGTATAATTCGTATTCATGTTTTGTTTAGTTTTTTATGCAGTTTTTTTTTCAATTATGTGCTTGTCGTATAGCAAAGGAATGAAACAAAAAGTAAATAACATTATTAGATTTTTTTTATTGGTATATTTTCATAGTCGCTCTACAGAGTCGCATTGCTATATACATCAGATCATGTTCAACTTTATACAGCATAACATTTTTTTTTCGGTTTTTTGTCAAGTTTTGTATAAAAATAGATTCAGGCGGTGCAGAAGCCAAGGTCAGAGGTAGAATTTAGTGCCAGCCGTGACCGCCGTGGCTCCAGCCGTCCTCGGGCGCGGCGGCCGCGGCGTGGGCGGCGGCGGCGTACTGGGCGAGGTGGTTGGCGCGCGCGTGTTGCACCTCGGGCGTGTCGACGACGTACTGTCCGTCGTGGCTGAGCTGGATGTGGGCCTGAGGGCCGGTCCACTTGCCGTAGCCGGCGGCGTATCCCGCACCGTGGGCGAGGGCGCCGGCGTACCCGAGAGGAGCGATGGCGCCGTGGGCGTACGCTCCGTGCGCGGCGTTAGCGTGAGCGTTGGCGTGCGCGGCGATGTGAGCGGCCTTCAGGTGGGCCACCTCGGGCGTGTCGATCACGCGGCCGTCGTGAGCGAGAGGCGCGGGACCGTACTTGAGAAGACCTGTGGGAAAACATGCAATCCCATTAACGGGAATTCAAATGCCACACTCTGACTACTTAATCGAGGCACTCGAGATTAAGATTTATCGCTCGAACGGTCCACATTCTTATGAGTTATGTGAAGTTGAGCACTAACTAACTAAACACTAATAACACAAAAATTAAAGAAAAGCACTAACAGAATATTAATAACGTTTACGTCACTGTTCATTGTTCATTGCGAACGAGCACTTCCCGTATAGATTGTTTACTGTTTATGTATGTATAGCCGTTCCAATTCGATACTTTGGAAGGACTATTTAATAGGAATAGTACACACCAGCGGCGGGTGCACCGTAGTGCGCGCCGGCGGCGTAGGCGGCGGGGCCAGCGAGGTAGGCGCCGGCAGCGGGCGCCCAGGCTCCGTGGGAGGTGGAGGCTTGCGCGTGCGCAGCGTAATGAGCGGCCTTAGCGTGTGCCACTTCGGGCGTGTCCAAAACATATTTGCCATCGGGGCTCAGCTGGATGTGCGCCGGAGGACCCGCGTAGAAGGAAGCCTGCGCGAGGCAGAGGGAAGCGGCAAGAATAATCTGCGAACAATGAAAATGTAACATTAGAACGCGCTTGTGTATAATAACCTACGCATACATTAACTAGATATAACTTTGTCACTTATTAGACATCCAGTTTAAATCGATTCATTCATAGTCTACCAGCATCTCTTAGTAACGTAAGTACACGTTTAATGAAATACAATAACTTGTGAAATCGAGCTATATTATTTCGTAAGTGCATAAAGCAACTTTGAAAACAAACAGAACATTATCCGAGCAGATCTTGAAGCAAGACACCTGATATGACTTTATAGCGCTATTCACACAATTATTGCACTCCGTAGTACCCGTGTCTGGTGTTTCACTTTGTTCCAGTCATATTTAAGGCTCATTTCGTCACACAAACTAAATAATAACGAAGTTCGTGTGAATTTGTTACAAACAGAAATACACAACGCAACCGCCTTTGAAAGAGGAAACACTGGCATTTCTTAACATAATCTCGTTTTGTACACACACGGTTATACGGTTATGCTATAATTGCCGCTAATCCTATTATGCCATTGTGAAATTCAATTAACACAGTGCGCATTGATATCACAGTATAACTCTACAAGTAGGTTAACGCAAACACCGGTTAATTATCTTTTTAACACTAAACTGCAATGGCGATTATAAATCCTGCTTAAAACAGTTAAAATTCATTTACAACGGAGGCTGTGTCACGTAAATTGGGTCTATTCAAATGAATGGGAGTGTTCCGGCTACGTCGTGATAAATCACTGGCATTGTCGGGTCACTATTTCTCGATGAAATTGAGGTGAAGTAGACACTGATCATTCGAACACAGGAAATATGACAATAATAACAAAATGATATTAAACCAAACAGCGTGTTCGTTGTCCGCTGTTTGTGAATTAAAACTCGACTCGTTTGTTATTTGTTTGTTATATATATCATTTATACAAAGATAAATAAACATAGACACGATACGACTGCGATAAATAATGCATTGGAACAACACGCGCGAGATGTGAAAAGTGAAAGAGAAAGGTAATAAATGGACTGTAAAAGTATCTTTAAAAAGTATAATGATGTTTTGTTTTCGTTTAAAACATAAAATAAGATATAGTACTTTCGTGTCAGGAATAGATATTAAACAGAGATTGTAATGTTTATCTGTTGGCAAATTTTACTTTATATAACACAGCAAGGCGCCAAACATCGACTCGGAAGGCGTGGCATAGTTGCACGCACTGGTAAGCCGATGACAGATAAAGCAGCACCGAGAACTTCAAACAAGTAGCCGATTAATCTAGATAACCGTAATAATTTATGTTTAAAGTGTTCAAAGCTATCTGAACGAAAGTTAAGTAAGTGGAATGACAACAATCTGAAATTGTTGCATTTAAATAAGCGAAAGAAAGCCGCTATCGCAAATATACAAATTTCAATTTCTACAACATATGGTTAGTTATTTAGAGTGTGACATTGTGATGAGTACCTACAGTCGGTAAACAATATAAATGTAGTTTCGTTTTTAAGTTGTTAATAAAACATTAAAATGTACATGTATAGAGTTGAACGACTGCCTGTTATTAACAAGAATGTGAACTGTTCAGCACATTTACTAATAATTATCGTTAGAAACGGGAGCAGTTAATGAAGGTTAGTTAAGTTAATGAAGCTGCATAATTCGATGGCGTCGTTATGCATTAAGTTAGTATTCAAGCAGAAACAGAATGTTGTCGATCACGTATTTCACAAACGGCCCGTGGTACAACACTAACGCCTCGTTAACAACACTATTAACCGCAAAGCCCCTGCACTTTAAATGAGAACAGTAATAGTAATTAATTACTCGAATATCAGCTTGACTTGATTTCTAATCAGCGTAGTCTAGTTGGTGGGTCTGTTTAATGGACAGTAATATATTTATGAAGGTGAACGTGGAATACGATCGTTGTAATCGAATGTCTAAGATTCTATTCTATTTGCGATTTTGGTTTGTTTATTTTAATTTCAAAATTCAAATGCGGAACGGAACACAAACATTCCAAATTCAAACCTCAAGCATGATTAGTCCGATTTAAGTATGAATATTAATGATCATCAGGATAACCACATATCCAAATACATCACGAGTATTTCGCTTTTGGTACATCCAAAAGAAAACCAAATATTACAATTTGAGTAAAACTTTAATTTTGCTAACAAAGCTTTTTAAAATTCTACATTTACGCACGAGTGGATCACAACAGAGTCTTATCATATGTCCTCAGATAACATATGGAAGCACACAGATAACATATGGAAGAACACAGATAATATAAATCGGTTTATAACAAACCACTTCTTGCGTTACATCGACTGCAGTAGTAATGTTACACGCTGCGGTGTGCTCCAATTCGAAATGGAAATATCGTCTTACAGAAATAATACCGCACAAGAGTTAATATTAACACCTATATACATAAGTAAATTATGTATAATATGTATAATAAGGAACCGTAATGCTTCGTAATTCTAGTAAACTTCAACTCGTTTTAATTCAAAGCCATTAACGCGTACATTAACTTTAAACTCGTAACCCAGATGAAAATTTGGCGTTTCAGCCACGCTAACATCCGCTGGTTCTTAAAGATACAGTTTGAATATATTGACTAAGTCACGAATAATGACTCAATGACCCAACTTCGATGAAATTTTGCGACAACTTCCATATTTTTTACATTTCATCGTAACACCTGCCTACTTACAATTCACGAATTCCACGACACTTGATCCAAAACAGTTGGAGTTGATTTACGTCCTGATTTAATTTTAAATGATAAATTGAAATGCAAGGCATACTTACGACACATTTATGAGGAATAGTTATCATACCTCAGTTATCTTACCTGAACGACTTAGTCGATAAACCCAGAAGGGGAAGCTAGACAAAGTACCAAGTTTATACAAAACATTCACGTGTAGTTTTAAGGGTGATGGATTGTCATGAAAATATCGATTTATGATTGCACGAACAATAGTAAGGTATAGATTTCTGACAACGGTTATGTTCTTATAAAGAGAAAGTTACATTTTATCACTGAGTGCAATTGAATATTTATGCTTTGCTTGTTGCGTATCAAAGTAAGAAATGCAACGTACCACTTTAGTATGCGTTTAGTTATTGCTACATATTAAATAATTTTTAACATTACGCATGCGGACCAAGTTTTCTATAATGCAATTCATTTGCATAATTAATTGCCTACTTGTACAACCATTAAAATGCAAATAGCCAAAAGTAGAATGGTCTCTAAGTATTTGTAAAAACACGACTTACTTTTTTGATTGTTCTTACCAAATACGGTATCTCACGAAAACGCATATCGTCACCGGAATATCACAGATTAAAAATAGGTCGTGTATAAATATTTCATTTCACTGCAGCGGTTATAAAAAAAATCAATCAAATACAAGTAAGATATCCGATCGAAGTTGTTATATAGTAATTGACAAAAAGTCTAATAGATACGCAAAAAAATGGCCGCAAGCGAAAAATAATACCGCGTGAGTTTGAAATCCGCGCAAAAAACGTAAATTAGGTGTTAAGCCGAAGTTCTGCAACCGGTTATTTATGTGAAAATTGATGCAATTATTCCAGTACAATAAGTAACAGTCTACCGTACACGTCGAGCTTGATCGAGCTGTGAATTGTGAGGCAGGTGTCTACGTGCAAATAGTTCCGACCGTTTCATAAACAATCGAACAGAACATTTCGCAACCGACGATAGCCACGGCCCTTTAATGTGAATTCTCGTCCAATTCTCTACGCCAATTGTATCGGAGCTTAAAGATCAACGTATTGTAGAACGGAAACTGATTGACATTTTGATTTCTTACTATATATAGACATTGAGTAAACCAAAGCAATTTTGTTGTGTAGAAACAACATATTTTGTGGAGGAGTTAAAAAATGTCTCTAAATTAATAAGCCAATGTGAGTAAAATCTATCGATCTACTTGACTTGTAATCAAAATTAAATAGGAATACATATAGTTATACATATATAAGTGAATGGAATATATATAAGTACTTTGCCATTATCGGTTGCGGTACGAACAATCTCGACCGAGCCCTCGAGTTGCGAAGAAAATGACTCAAAGGGATCGGAGACAAAGCAAGTGTACTATAATTTGAAGGCGTGGACCTCATATCGGCTAGCCTTTGCATTCGGTTGCAAAAGCCTCGTTTTGCAATAGTTCGGAATTATCATTCAACGAACTGGTGCACAACCAGTCGGCCATTGCAATGTGTTGGGCAAGAGGAAGCGGTAGGCGTTAGGAAGTGTTATGGTTTTGCGAAGGTCACAAGAAAACTTTGTACGCGCTATGAAAATTTGCAATTGCATCACCGTTGCGGCCAACCGAGGTGATGATGCCTTATAAAATCCATGTTTAATATATTCCTTTTGACATGCTAATACCGTTTAAAAATGTGAAATCATGAAACATTTTTTTAACAAAAAATAAATCTCAAATTTTGTCTCGTTACATTGCTTTTAAATTTGATTTTTTTGTTTAAGTTACTGACATGTTTTTAAAAATTCGTTTAAAAAAACAGAAACGTTATTTATCTCTTTTATAATTGTATTTCTCTAAAGTTTAAATCGTTCAAAATATCCATACTAATCTCAAACTCGAAATATTTAATTACGCTCATATCTTTTCGTAATTCATTCAGTACATACAAAAATATTAATGTCTCATTCACAATACTAGTATACCGCTTAATTATGATAAGAAATTCACAACAATGAACTCTACTCGAACTGAGGCATGTAAATTAATGTTGAATCGCGCCGATGGAGGTAATACGTACAATCTTGAGCTGGCGGTGCTAATAGCTTTATAATTTAACACTCCTTATCTCACAAAGGCCCTAATTGATCTCTACTTTATACTCTACATTACTCTACATTACTCTACATTTTGTTGTACATAAATATTTATTATTACAACGTACTCTACATTACTCTACATTTTGTTGTACATAAATATTTATTATTACAACGTACTCTACATTACTCTACATTTTGGTGTACATAAATATTTATTATTACAACGAAACGTGCAATACATATCAAACAGGCTGTGCGCTTTGTTTGCGTGCAAGTGGTACATCTCACGTCTACGAGATTCAGTGACGGATGCTACGAAGATTCGCCCAACGAGCGATGCCCGCCCATCGAGTGTAAAAACAAAATGTATCTGGAAAATACCATTTATACACTAATTCCCGTTCCATTTCATACACAATGTACAAATTTACTTACATATCGAAATTGTACCGACGTGATTAATGTCGCCGCTTAATCCCATGCAAAGAAAGGTGAATTACGGATACTAATTACCATAACAGTGACTAACAGAGAAGTACCGACGACTTCGTAGGCGTCTAATAAACCGGATGCTTTTGTATTAATCATCAAAACACATTGTTCTCTGTCAAAATGGACCTTGACATAGTATTTGACGAATTTATTAGTAACGCACCCAGTACAATGACTTTATGCTTAAACTCGGATGCTTTTGTGTTCCCGGCTTACGAAATTTACTTCCTAATGCGTAACCACATTGACTATTGTTTCTTCCCTCTTTCTATAATGGTTTGTGTTGTTATTTATGTATTCTTTTTATGAATTAACGTTAGCATATTTATGACCTTTCAGCTGGCCAAATATATCTTAAGTATGTTTTTACCTAAATTATAATGGTCATTCAATATTTTCCTTTGAATATAACTTAGTATACACAGTCCTTCGATGTGATGGACTTTTGAACTTTATAAATCTGAGGTCAATAAATAGATATGCTTATTACCTTTGTCGTGTGTTTGCGCTATTCAATAACATTGGCTCTCATGACCTTCAATAAGCAACTTAAATGCGAGTTGCGATCGATATCAAAATTAATTACATTTCATGTTTCACGCAATGCAATTTTTAGCGTCAAATATAATTATATACAACTAATAAAAGTGTTACATATATAAGAATTTACTAGTTTAGTATAATACTAAAACAGTACATAAAGTATTATATGTAATATGTTGTTGAATAAATTAATTTGTGATAAATTACAATTTTTATCCTTTTTTATTTTGTATCATTTAAGTTAAAATTTATGCATTTGGTTATATATTTCACGTGTACATATAATAGGTAACCGTGTTTCCTAAGAGATACCAAAACGCAATGGTAAAAAACCTAAAAAAAATAACAATTATTTCTCAATAAAATAATGTTGCGGTTGTATAACGGCAGAAACAGTCATCTAGACGGATGTTGGCACCCACCTTCTGTCAGTAGTTTACGAGCGGTGTTATAATTTAGTGACAATTTAGTTGAAATAGTGACTGAGCGATTTATTTGGCGTGAACAAATTATAGAGAGGTAGCGCGGCCCGGGGCCGAGTTACATACATATTCATATTCCCTAATGCCCGGCAATTCCTCAGGCGCTATTGATTCTAAATATCAATCTAATCTTAAACGCCCGAATTATGATAATGACGAATTAAACTAAATTTGTCAATTTTATCCTAGCATTCCCATAAATTTTTAAACTTTATCACTTGAGCAATGTTTGACAATTAATGTTTTACTGTATTGGATTTTGTGCTAGCTTTATCATGGTATATACAATAACAATATGCGATATATATAATCTGAAGACCACCATACTATCTAGTGAGCGACTACGAAATTTCTAAGTTACATAATAATTGTACAGGGATTTGCGCGCCGGATGTATATGGCTAAAATAGTATGTATAATATTAAATTTCATATTTCCATAAGAACGAAGCTATAATCTAATATACATATAACGTTATATGATAAATGCAGACGCAAAATCCTTTGAGGAATTCTATAACATAATATAATATACTAATTTAATAAAATATATATAACGACTTGTCCATAATATAAAACCTATAGACTATAGATGTAAGTTGTATATTTTTATTATTAACCAGAATTTTTGCAAGGATTAAAAACAATACACAATGCAACTTACCACAGACTGCATGATTACGGGGTTTCTACTAAAATTATTGGAGATCTCAAACGAACTAACTTAGGCGCTGCTGGTCAGCCAGTACTCGCCTAGAGAATTTCGCCTAAGCGACGTGTGTTCACAACTACCTCCAAAGTCGGAATGTCGATTGGATACAGCCAGCCCCCTTATATATGTAACACCCCGCTTTGGCCGCTCGTAATTGGAAACAATTAACCAGGCAGCAAGTGCAATGCTGTAATTTTAATTATAAGATGCGCGGACGTGTATACAACACAGAGCAAAGGGATGATTTCAGGGTCGTTCCGAATTACGTGAAAGTTAAAAGAGAAATATTGCCTTTGTGAGAAAATTCCAGATCAATACGCTCAAGGCCACACAGTCAGCTCAATATATTATGTTTTTCAAACCATTTTCCTTTATTGGATTTTAAAAACGATTACACTTGAAAGTTCTGTATCCATTTTTAGATTATTTACGTCGGTTACATAATGAACATGCGGGAAATTAAAAATAATTTCATATTAATGTAAAAATAGGTTTATACGTACAGCGATGGTTTTTAATTTTGCACGCGAAGAAAGAGACGACGTTGATGTCTTTCGTATGAACAAGTTCCGGAGTATTGTATTGGTCGCCTCGAGCTAATTTCACGGCGAAACTAATTAAAAATGTATACAGATTGTAATTTTTTTACACACAATCGGGTACAATGTTGACGGTTTAAAAATTTCCTCATAAAAATAAAGATATATTTCAGTGTTGCTACAGGTCACTGGATAGTACGCAATACATTTCCAATTATAATTATTTATACATTAATTTTCTTAACTCATAACCTTTTTTTTAGTCACTTTCTATGAATGTGAATAATTAAATTATTTTATCAATTATTTTTTCATATAAATTATGTATTTTGTAACTATAATTAAATGAATTTACTTAAAATTAAAATATCTATACCGTTCAGCGCATTTCGGTTTAAGTTACATACCAGGAATAACATGTATACAATGATAAGTAATATTACTTTATGTAATACAACTCGCAGAGCCTGACTTTGACTGAGCAAAATTACATCCGGATTAAAAGCAGGTTACATAACAAATTTGTAGTTACATATATAGTTTATAGAGAGTACAAAAGTGTTAGGATAAAAAAGACAGTTTAAATTCTGTCGATCTGCTTTGCTCTTGTGAAATTTGTTGATAGATCAAACAATCTAGTGAACACCGGCCGCACCTGTAAATGTTTGGCCAGACAAGACAGCGAAACACATACTTGTACCTACTTAAACATCTAACATCTGACAACCACATCAGAAAGACTTCCCACAGCTGATTAGTTTATATACGTTTATTTAAGCGAGTTTAAATCATTTATTGTATAAGAACTAAACATATATATGAAAAAGCAATACTGCCAACTATACTTTCCTTTTTTTGCTTGGTATATATTTTGTAGATACACAGCAGTTTTGGGACAAGAAATATAACACTGCCATCAAACTGAAAGAAACGAGAAATCGTGGCCTTCATCGCTGCAGCGTTGTCACTTAAACTCACGAGGAATAACTAAAGTTTGTCCAGGAATGACTAACGGGAATAGCTGTCCACAAATAATATTCGTCAAACATGTTGTTGGATAAAAATGATAGTCCAAAACAAAGCTTTGTCAATGATGTTAAAGATTAAAACATGGCATGGTAGCTACGGCTGTAAAACTTTGTACCCAATCTAGTTCTATCAGTATTATAAACGGGACATAAATATTAGTATATTTATTTAACTTAAGTTAAAAGAAAATATTTTAAAGTGCAATTAGTATTTAAAATCAACCTATATCTGTGTTTACAGTTACAGAGTGTATTCGGAGGCAAAGCGTGACGTCTTTATCATTAAACGATTATCCAGGAATGATAAACTCACATAAACTGTACAAATAGCTCTACCTCAGCTACTTGTTCTAAGTTACCTTGCTCTATTATTTCTTCACTCTTATGTAAGCCCCTTGGAGTTTTATATTAATTGATGTGAAGTATATTTGCTTAAATGAATCTAATCAATTGTCGCAAACGAAATAAACGCCCGATTAACGCGAACAGTAAAAAATTAAGTTAAATAGCAAACAGTACTGAAAAGCTTCCATTAGGTTTTTTGTTGTGTAACTGTAAATGCAATTCTGTGCAATTAATAAATTAAAAACTGAGTTCTTCATTCTTGGATTTCCTTTTATATGAAATAAAAATCGTGATTTTAAACCGTTTTGCATAATAGTCACGATTTACAATTCATGATTCATTTGCAGGCTATGAAGATAAATAAATAAAAATGATTAATTAAAATGTCTTCGTGTTCTCTTGTGAAAGTACATTGCTATCATTGAACGCAGGTATCCCGGACCCATTGTGGCTTTAAATATGCTTCGAAATTGATTTACTTTTGTTGCGGTTTATTGAAACGGATGTCATAAATCACTTGTTTTATTTTATTAATAAATAAAATAGTAAAAGGCATTTCCTCAACTTGACATACCGATGCTTAAGGTCGTGGGCAAAAACTACAGATATTATTAAAGTGAGCTACATGAAGTTGATCTCCGGTTACATGCATAAAGCTAATTATAAAATGTATAAGGCTTCCACGCTCCGCTGTTAATGAGTCATTTTAAACTATCAACATCATGTAGAACATTCTGATGTAGGTATATACGTAAAATGCCTTAAATTATTTATGTAGTTTCAATACTTAATGATTCTTCTACTAAAATGTTGCAGACCATTTTGACATTAGTTTCTTTCTAAATCGAACGATCTTCTAACTGACTAAACCATCACAGAAACATGAAATTCGAATGAATTCAAATAGGATCAGTAGAGCAAGTATTAAGTCATCCCCGACCAAGATCTTTGCAACTAAACTAAAGTTAACTTTTCCATAGGGTTAGTTAACATTTATTTATGTATAAGAACGCAGTATATATAGGTATGTATGCTCTGTTTCAAACTGAAGTGTGTGAAGAATTTAAACTAAGAGTTGGCAGTTATAACTGTCACAGGGTTCGACCTCCTGATAGGCCGTGCGTTCGTAGAATCAGATATACAGATGTGATCACTTAAATGGACTTCATGTCCAGCGTTGTCGCGCCATTGAAAAACAAATGGTGTTTGTTTTTTAAAAATATCCTTAACAATATGCGGCATATAAATACGTCGTCGATATGAGATGGAAAGTACAACAAAACATTGAAACAGTAACTAGGTATGTCAAATTATATTATCGTTATAGACGTATACTGGTATTTGTAGCAGTAGCGTTTATATCCAGTGGAAGCAGTAGTAGTTATCTTGTCGGGCCGTGTCTTACACGCTTCACAAGAAATCGCGGCATTCTCCTTTATACCCTAGAAGTGTATAAACAATATTGTCTGCATGTTCGTGCGCATTTTTTTTTTTAAATTGAGTTTAATTAGATTTAATGTCTTTTAATACATGGTTGGCATCATGACACATTTCCTCGCGCATGTTCGGAAGCTGTTCTGAATTTGAATTACAATACAATCATTGATACAATACAATCCTAGCAGTATGTTAGACAGTGAAAGTAGTTTACAAAAAGAAATCAAAATTTTGCTATTGTTTATAATGTTTGACGAATTTAATATACACTAAGCTAAGCCAACTTTTTCGATTCGCCAACCGCATGCCTCGCCTTAACGGCGGCTCGGGTGAACTGAACAACCACAAAAGAGAATATATCGGTACTGTATAAAATATATCATTAAAACCACTTATTGTTTTGTAAATAATCCATATTCAAGCAAAGATATTAATAGACGGCCCATCTGCTGGTTGGACGGTTTTCAATATTACAGAAAAGTCATAAGCCTAGGTATTTTGCAGGTAGATAGCGTGATCAATACGAATTACTGATAAGTGAACAATAAATAAGTTTTATTAAAAATTATATAGCGAACCTATAAAATATTTACTTCATGTCATGAAATCATTACAAGTTTTATGCACATTTACAAAAGTAGAGTATTCACAAACGGATCGCCAACCCTGAAAGACGACCAAAAACGGCGAAGACGAAAAAATTCACAAAACTAATCTGTAAGTCAACGAACTTACAAAATCAGTTTATTGAGGAAAAATAATTACATTCGCAATGTTAGCAAACCAAGCTATAATAATGATTCCCTCTTAACAATATTGCGAAGTAACGGCGTCCTTATTTAATTCAATACATATAA
>DWEM01000591.1:0-17916 GCA_018245935.1 Agara belti belti
GGAAAAAATCGAATACTAAATAATCGGTTTTTCTCTCTTTCAATTAAATCGATTTGTAAATAATCGATTAATTAATTTTGGAGCAACACATAGGCTACTTTTTATCCTAGAATTTCCGCGGGGTCGTTATTTACGCGGGAAAATCTTTGTGACACATTGTATTCCACGCGGGCGGAGCCGCGGGCAAAGCTAGTTACATAATAAGTCAATCCCTGCTGACCGTTTTTCAATACGATAGATACACGTCAAGAAAGGTATCTATCTCTTCCCACATTCCACAGAACAGAATGTATCATTTTCTCCGTGTTCTTCGTAGTGATTGCGATGTCAGCTTTTTAATATGCTTATGTTGTTTGTTGCAGGTTTGGTAAACACTGAAAACGTGGAACATATTGACCGATCTCAAACACCACAATTTTTTTACACCACAGCCCTACAGTCTTGTACAAATATAGCGTAATCAAACCGATGTCCACGAGAGGGTAACAGGATGTCTTCGGACGGGTGCACGCGCAGTTTGCTGGCTTTCCTTTCCCTCGCATTCGTCATATGTCCCTCTGCTACGCAAGATAATATATTTTCAAGTAAGTCTTACAAAGTGTGTTACTTAGTAGTTTTATGCGTATTGTAAATACTTCGCTGTTACAACTTATATATGATCTGAATGAAGACGTACAAACCGCTAATGTTTAATGCTACACCAATTATCGGCCTACAGTCATGATCAATATTAAGGTTTACGAGAAGAACCAAAAAACAGATTTGAATATTTAACAAAGTTTAACGTTCTTGAGTTGTGCTCTTTTAACTTAACATTTTCATATATTATTATGGTTCGTACCGCACAATGTGATACACTAGATGAAAACTAACTTGAATTTTATATCTTTTTATAGTAGTGTAGGTAATACAATTAAAGTTAAGAGCAGTTGAAACTTGACATGGATTCCACGATAATATTCGAAATTCAAAGGTACAAACTACATGAATAGTTAGTATTTCCACAACAATATAGGTATATGATATGTATTGAAATCATCTACCAGCTTTTCTCCCTCATTATCTTCTACTCTTATGTTTTCTCGTGCATTTTTATTTTCTAACAGTAGAGTTGTTTACGCGGACTTTTAGTTAACTTCTATGTTAACGGAACAATTTAAATAAAATCTAGCCCCTAGACTAGGACTTAAATTTGAATCCTATATATCATTAAATACCGAATAGTATATAAAAACAAACGTATCTACATAATTATGTATTATCTCATTATTGTTATGTTAAAAAAGCAACGAACGAACAGGCAGCAGCCAGGAGCGATTGCTTCCGCCTATGGACATCTGTAATCCATCTTTAATAGGCTGTAGGAAAGGGACTGTTAAGTATGTGAATTCAGTTAGTAATAGGTGCTAATAAGAGTTCTTTGGTAAGTATTCATTAATAACAGGACTGCTGGAATGTATCTGTTAGTAATATTGGTCTTGTTAGTACTTATTAGGAAAACTACAGTTAGTATTGGTTAGTATCCGCCCTATTAGAGGTCGGTCACAGATCCTTTGCTACTCTTGAGGATTGAAAATAGTCGCGTCTAGTATAAACGTGCCCCGGCATCAAGACCCTCCAAACCAAAATACAAGTTGTTGTAACAGCAATTGCTTCACGGTAGAAGTAGGTGTGGCGGTGGAACTTCCTCAGGCATATCGTATACATATTATACCACATGAAACAATGGGGTTTCATCTATCTCGTTGTTTAAAAATTGTTAACATTATGGATCGCATTTGAACATATTATACTGTTATACGAAGAGCATTAGCAGAATGTTCAGCTTTCAAACAATTCATCCATAAATTGACAAAAGTGACCTTTACAATTTATTACAGATCATAAAGTACTCTGTCAGGACCTTATAAATCGAATAAGGAGGGTCAGAGACGGTCAAAAGTTTAGATATAAAGTATCACAATATCGCCCGAAAGATATCTGTACGTTATAGGGTGTGACGTAATACTGGGACGACCAAAACACGCTCTGAATTCTAAATTAAGTGAATAAAGCACAATATATATGTATTTGCCAGCGGCTGGCAAAGTTAGGAAACTCTTATTAATGTGTTTGTCAGTTATTTTGTGTTGGTATTATGCCGAAAACAACATGTAACAAGAGAGCTATGTTGTGGTGCATGATTTGTAAATATCCAAAGTAACGACAAAATAATGTAAGTCCATAATAGGAATAAATCAAAACAAATTAAATGTGTCGCCAAGATACAGCTTAAAAAACATTCTTAGTGAGTAAGGAATCATTTTACATTTTCTTATAATATCTAAAGTTGAGTACTTATGCTATTTTAGTACCTACATTACAACTATTTTTAATTATTACGATTTACCTTATATGTTATACTTATATTTAAAATTGATTTAATCTTTACATAAATGAAACTGATTTTTTTAGAACTTTTTAAATATACGAAAAGTTAAGGATACTAATCTACCAATTATGTAGTATAAAAGCATAATAGAAGGATTTCATTACTTATGTCAATAACTTAATGTGCAACAAATAAATAGTTAATTTACTGGTTTTGTAAAAAAACATGTATTGTCATTTAATGAGAAATATACGACAAAGATAATTATATGACAAAGGTCTTTCGTTATTAAACACTTTTGATTTTAAATTTAAGTTTAGTTTTAAGTATGAGAAAATCTTTATTAACATTTTACAATATTGAATTTCACTAGTTTATCTTCTCGCTTAAATCAATATGAAATGAATCTATCTATAGTGTCTTCTAAGTTCGCTGAAAAAGTTTTAACGTAAAATGTTCTGAATTCCGAAATTAGTACTTTCCAGCCAAACAAGAAGCTATTAAAATACTTCGACTAATTACAATGTCTTTGAAGGCTGTGTTTGTTTATTTTCAAAATTGTAAATTAAGTATAGAAACAGGTACTAATGATAAATGAGAAAGAGACACAAGACTCTTTTAGATTGGATACGTAAGGTATTTTGGATCAATACTTTTAAGTAATGAGTCGTATTAGTAAGTAATATACTTGTCGTTTAATGTAAAAAAGCTGTAAATCTGCCAAGGGTCATTGATTGACCCTTGGTTTGGGTCAATCCATGTTATTAATAAGAATTAGCACACCCGAGATGTTGTGACTGTACACATGAAGATAAATTACAGAAATAACATTATAATGTTTACTTACTGTCAAGAGTCACAAATCTGGTGCTCACCATTCTGTTGTAATTCGCCACTGAAGGGCTTTGTAGTACAATGCCAACTACTACAATGCGTTAACAGATTGCCATGATTATATTTGAGTATGCAGAGTAATTTAGATTTAGATTAGTCAGTTATTAATGTTGCTATAACCATTTGAAAATTCCACATTGTCAATAATTAAATCATTGATGAAATGGGGCAGGACGTGTGCCGGGTTATATCAGTACATTGTAGATTAAAAAATTATGCCTCCTATTATGTTAATGTTATAGGTCGGAGCGCGCTTACACTTGATGCCTTGATAATACACAAATAATAATCCCAAGTAAGGAACACCGCACAACTCGTCGATGGTGTTTTCTCCTTTTTAGAACGATGTAGCGAAAGTGTTTAGGGACATAGATCTTCGCTTTATTATTTTTCTTCTGGATCTCAGAACTTGAGAAGTAACTTATGTTAATCTCCGTAATACAGACTTAATATTTGTTTGAGCAAAGAAATAATTAAGATATCAACGAACTGTTTCTTTTATTTTTTCTCTTTTTTTCGAGTTCCTTCTTTTTATGAGAAAAACTGTTTTTGGGAGCTCTAATTCCAAACATGATGTACTAAAAAAAATACCGAGCAAAGCTCGGTCATCCAGGTACTTAATATATAAGTATAACATCTATAATATCTTATGTGTCTAATAACTTGTGTTTTTTAAACTAACAGTTTATATTTACTACTAACACTTTGTGCGCGCATGTCTTCTGGCTTCTTATCAATATTGATTCATTATTCATTCAATTAATAATTTTATCCTTTTCATTTCAGGTCATAATGTTCAAATCTTGAAATATACATTGTTTCCTACCTTTTCAGCGATAAACGATTAGTTCGTGTTTGAAATAAATTAAGAATAAATGTTGATATAAAAAAGCATCCCTCTTTCAACAAACATAGGTTTGATCATTTTATATAAGCAAGTCCCTTAAAGCTTAAGGAAGGTGTTTACAGAATAAATAGTTCCCTTTTGTAGTTCTCTATGTATTTTCTCGGTGTTATGAGAAAAATGTGTCTCGCTAAAGTTTATCCCTCCGTCTCAGAGAAAATCCTTAAATTTTACTGTAAGTCGGCACTTTAGCGACTACGCAACGAAATAAATATATTTACGCTTGCGTAAACAGTATAACAAGGTCGAAAAAATAGTGATGGCGCAGTGGATAGTGTAGGTTCTCTAGTTGGTTTTTTATTCTACAGAAATAAACAAAAATCTGTTGCTAACGCCGCACCAATACCCTACAACAATTTAGGTTTTTCTCCTATCACACGTCTACTACTCATTGTAAATTTTAAAATCAGGTATACATTTGTTTGAAAGTCTTCACCTTTTGAACGGATGGACCGCCTTTGGTGAAATTGTTTTTATGTATTTATGTGACCACCTTTTTTTTGCTTACGGGAGAGAGCAAAGGGAGGGGGGGGGGGAGCCTTCAAAGGTATCTCGGTGTTCGAGGAGAGACACCAGGTAATATGGGATTCTTACCGCACTAAAACCCCCTCGGTAGCCTTCCTCGGCGCTGTTGGAGGACTCCAGGATCTCCCTACAGAACGCATCGGTGTCCTCCAATGCCGCACCCTTATCGGGATCATCGCGGGACTTCATCACCCATGGGGTCGCCTGATAGGTTCTTAGTAAGTGTGCCCAGTAGTGAAAGTCGTTTTCAAGATTTAGGTTTTTTTTTATTTTGCCATAAAATTTTATTAAATACATTTTTTTAATTCTTTACAACATAAAAAAAAACAGTAAAAACTAGTATGATATCCCTCCAAAAACACTTATAAAATAAGGGTTAAGTTTCTATCCAAATTCTCCGTCTCTTAAAGTACTGAGATCTAAAATTAGACCAAGTAATGTCAACAATTTTATTCTAATTTAATTTCGTACCCACCACATCCTTTTTGTCTCTGGGATACTTAACTCAGTACTACCTTCAACACACAATAGGTAGGTTATAATTAAAATGTATGCCGGTATTTCTCCTTCAGTGCGACTTTTTCAATTTTTGTTTCTGAACTTTTATCGCCTAGTCTAAAAGTACAAATAAGAATTAACTTATTAAATCTTGCTAATAAGATATGCATTATTCTATGAAATAATTGATAACGTTCTTTCAAGAGTATTTTAAAGAATATTGTTGCGACAAAAGAGAAGTTTTTGACGGTGTTTTTATTGTCACGTATTATTATACTGTAAACTATGTAGGCTAATAGGTGTGGACACGCAATGTCCGATGGTAGTTGTTCTGAAGCGTTTACTCGCAACCCCGAGACCTAGAATGAAGGACGTAAATTGTTTTATATTAAAGAACTTGTAGGGTTTTAACAAACATCGAATACGACTTAATTATTCGTGATACAATTTCAATTAACGAGATATACAAGTTGTTATTTTGTACTAATTGAGCGTCGCGGTGTTGCCTGCGTGGATTGCGATCGCGTCTGAATATAGGAATAAGAAAATATCGTATGTTTATTTCTAGACTTCAAACTATCCCCGAAACATATTTCATTTATGTACTAATCATAACAACAAAATGAAGCGACCGACTTAAACAATTCAAAAACTGATTTGCTCCTAAATATACTCGTACATCCTAAATTACTCATAAGTTTATTTGGATACGAATTAATATCATAATAAGGATAGAATCACTTTTTGTTCCGGTCCTCGATTTATGTTGGATATATTATTTTCAACAAGAGAAAGGTTCTTATAACTAAACTATAATATTTAGATATACTCGTACCTCCTCGTATATTTTTGTGCGCATTGATGAGTAGGTACATTCAATATGTATCGTATTTGTTTATATGTATATAGGTTGACTCAGCAAGAACATAAGTTTTAATAATTAAAAAAAATATTTCATTATCATCATTAATTCAAAAAAAATAATTCAATGAAATGTTTGGTCTTGCTGCCACATTGACCCTTACAGCTATGATGTTTTCTGCCTACATTTTTTGTCGATGACGGGTAGGGGTTTTCTCATCTTCAAATCAAAAAGTCCCCTTAAATTTTCAGTAACAGGCCACGCCGGTCGATTATGTACGCCAAATGATCACGTAACTGGCAAATCGACTCAGTAATATTACCCTATTTTTGTAATGGGTTTTCACTATTAATAAACATTCTTCGAAGCTGTAACGTACCATTTTCGTAAATGTCAGTGTTTTTATTTTAACAGATGCCAAACATAATTGGCGGAGTTCCGGCTGACAATCGTAAACGTACGACGCATGATAGCAAAATCAAGTTTTTGCTGACACACTCTATACTATCAATAGTGTTTGCAGCGCACGCGACGAAATCGAAATTTTTGGTAATTTTTTATGCATAATTTTGGTCGCGCGCTCATTTTCGACACCGTAATTTCTAAAATATTTGTCGAAACTCCGTAGTCTAAAATACAAAGTTTATCTACTTTAAATATCAGAAGAGATAAAAGCTTTTATTGAAGCTGTCACGGTTTCTAAGGAGGCCGCCGAGTGGGATCGGGAGAGGATTGATCCCGATTGGTTGCGGCGCAAACGTGGCGCTGAACTTCGCCACCCTGGTCCATCCATATAGTAGTCCTCTGGATACTGGGATCTCGGAGTCACTGATAGAAATAGTGGGGGCCCTGTTTATTTATTTATCTTATTCGGAGAAGGCGGAAGTTGATTGTGGCTACAAATGCCTTTGTATGCATGCGAGTTCGGCGGACTGCTTGGCCCTATAATGACCCGACGGGCATAGAGTAAAGGATGCACCTGTGCGTTCCTATGGAGATTTCGAAGCCTTTTGATATGCGTTGAATTGCCACTCGGGAATTTTTAGTTCGTAAGAATCCTACGTAATCCTACCGTCGCCCCCGAACGGTAGCGTCTCTCAGAAATATTTCCCCCGTAATCGATAAAGAAGATAGTTCCTGAGATCGGAGCTCACAAACGGACGGATAGACAAATTCGAAGGCAGTCTTTTGTATTATGTACTTAGTAAAACCATGCTTACAGACAACAACATCGTACGTACACGAGCATGTCACGTAATGTTTATATGCACAGTAATGTAAGATGCATAAAGACGTATAGCAATAAAGAAGATAGGTAGAAAAAAATAAAACTTCAGCTCAAGGTATTACAGCTTAGGATTAAAGACAGTACGACGCTAAAGTGAAGTCGCAATATCAGCTATAATATACTGAAAGCGCATTCTCCCGGGAGTCGTTCGAGACTTCCCTTTATAGTCTCGATGCTATTTCGTACATTGTGTTTCTCTACCACGGTACATGACTAGTACTATTCCTTTGACTGCATTGGACATATACACGATACATAATAATAAAAAAATATTCATCTACCTATACCATCACGCCGGGTCCTTAACGGAGTAGACAGAAAGCACCGAGTGCTAAATATCTCTGAGCTTACAAACCTGACATGATTCATGTACATTCATCACTGTCCTTCAAGCATACATGCCGTTGTCAAAAATATTAAATAATATAATAATTATCGACTTTACAATATAACGTTACGTTTATAATCAAGCAGGTTTATTGATTTATTAACCATAGCTAAGTTTTTAGCAAGTGAAAGTACTTTTCGAAATACGGTCACGTCAATGTAAATTTGACAAAACCGGTCCTCAGTTCGGGGCTCGGTCTCACCATAACAAATAACAAAAATAAATCGAAATTCAGAGAGCCGCTGCATATAAATCTCTCTGTGACAGATAAGGACTGGGCCAAGCGCGAAAACAATAGGAAAAAACATGTTAGCAGTAAAACGAGGCGTTTTCGACCAAAAGTGAAATCAGCAGTGATTTATTCACGAGTCTGAATACATTTAACACAACCAAAATGAAGAATTAAAGCGATTTAAGCTATATTTAATTATTTGTTTGCACGGATTTAGTTCTTCAAATTGAGAATTAAGATAGATTAGTACCCACTAAAGCATATGTTAAAGGTACTGTCTCTTGTTATCTCGTATCGACAGAGTTGACGGAACGCTCTCATTTCCTTATACATCAATGAACTTATAACGAGCGTTCGGCCCTTGTCGTGAAACATCGTCCCTTACCGTGTCCTTGGAATATTTAAACACAATATGAAAGCCAATATAGATCATTATTTACAATGCTTTCTTTTTAATGTTAACCTTTAATTATATATATATATATATTTAATTAAACATTAATTATTAACTTGAGATCCAAGAAATGATTTATTTACGGATGGACGGACGGTTTACTTGGATGACGGCCAATTTACCAAACAGTATCTAATTAACTAGTTCGTCTACTCCGTAAAACTGATGGCAGCGTTATAAATTCTCTCATTAATAGGTAATAAAATTTTAATTGTTTATATTAAGTTATGAATACAGACGAAGCACGTCAGGTTTGTAAGGACATAGATATTTGGAACTCAGTGCTTTCTGCCTACCCCGTTATGGACCTTGCGAGATGGTATGAATTTTTTTTGTGTTATTTTTCTTGCATTTGTATTGTACAATTTAGGGAGCGATATACTAAAAGCAGTATTGCTGTCACGTGCAGACGTTAATTAGGAACATAATCTAGATATGGTTAAAAAATGAATTCATTGCGAGTCTACGTTATGTCAGAATGACACTCTAGTCCCATTCTGCAATAAATCTCTGCCAGGATAAGAAAGCTTCGGAGCTTTCAGTTAGTGTCGTAATAAGAAGTGAGCGTTGTAGCTAAATAGCGTTTCTTGGAGGCAGCGTTGAAGAAAATTATGAAGGTTTTCATTCATAACCAATGGTATAGTTAAAAATGTATATAAGTTAATAAGAAAAGATTAAGATTATATTGAAATAAAACTAGCAGATTTTTTACGCAATATGGTAGTGTAACTCACAGTCGTAATGATTATTTTTCAAACTTTTTATTTTACAAATTTACTTTGCTGGGAAATACCTATTTCGATGATACAAATGTTTTATTAAATAAGTATCAAATAAAACTTTCAATCGACAAAAAAACATGAAGTAAAAACACTTCGAAGAAAGAGACTAATTTTCAAACCTAACCAACAAATTGGTTGATTATTTCAGTAAACTGTGTGTTAAGCATTACTTTAGTTAAGCACTAAAGTATATTGGAATGATTACTGGTACTTGGGCGGTACTCATTCGTTAAGACGCGGCTTTTCACGCATAAATCCCGATAATTTCGGGATAAAAGTAGCCTATATCCGGCCCTATAACCTCACATTAAATCACTCGCATTAAAATCAAATCGGTTGAGTAGTTCCAAAGATTAGCCCGAACAAATAGAAAGACTGACGGACAAAATTTGTTCGTGTTTGAACTTGAAAAAATACGGTTATTTTGAAATCACTGACGGCCACTTTAATTGTATTTATATGTATAGATGACGTACAGTTTTGCGTTGATTTGTAATATCGTACTTAAATATATGATACTTTTAGTATTTTTACTATAATAAGTAATGAATACTGACAGTATTCTAATAGTATTTCTTAAATTAAAATGTACCCATATTTGTGCATAAAACATCTTTGTGTTTGTCTATACGCTGACGAAATGTTTAAATTTAGACAGAACTGATTCTGTAAATTGCAACCTGTATCATAAGAGAGACAGAAAACAAACAAAATACATACATGAATAACCTTATTCAAAAGCTTATGAAGTCATATCCATAGATTTTGATTTAATTTTTTCTTTTTATGCCTTAAGAATTTATGTTAATGATCACAATATGGAATCTATTTTAGTCTATTTAATGACAATGCTTTATTGTTATATAAAATAAATAAAATGCAAATTCATAACAGTGACAAAAATTACAGAAATAGACGTCGGAACAACGTAGCAGACAAAATCTGCAAATATCTCAGATCGAATGACCAAACATGCTTGACAGCAGTTCCATAAGAGCAATTGTGCTCGTAACTTCAATTGTAGCAAGTTACTGTAGTTTCAAACATCCATTGTAGGAGTTGCCGATAGATTTTATGAATCCCAATATTCACTATTATTTCGCTGGCCCACTAATTGCTCCTACCCTCAGTTTAAAGGAAATTGATCCGTCAATCAAAAAAGCTTTTGCGCCTAAAACGTCTTAAAGTTGTCTGAAAACGCTACTGATAATGAGGTTTTCTAAGGAATGTACACCTGGAGCCGACGAAAAATTTTAGCGTTTTTAACTGAGAGGATTAAAGATTAAATAGGCCATAACCTAAATCCGCTCTAATTGATGGCAAACTCCAAATGACAGTTAGACTACTGTAAGTCACAATTCTCATATTTAGAGTTGCCTTAGGTTTAAAAACAATCTCTAGATATAAAACACAACAATAGAATTGGGAATATAAAACCGTTAATGCAAAGTTGACAACTCATCGATTTATTATTTATTGTACATATAAGCAACATTCGAGGATATTAGTTAAGATAAAATAAAGGTCAGTCTTTTTTAAATTTACCCTTATTGTAAGATAGGCTTGCGTTTGACTACGAACTGACCTGATGGTAAGTTTGGTGCAGTCTAAGATATAGAACGCTTGCCTGGGAAGTGCCTATTCACTCTTGCTTTGAATAATCTCAAGTTATACGTATGGGGGAGATACGAGATCAGTAGGGAGTTCCACTCCTTGACTGTCTGCATCAGAAACGATTTGGTGAAACGCGTCTAGTGGGCAATTTGATATTAAAATACATTCGGAAAGTATATTTGTCTTCCAACACAATCAAAGTGATAGCAATATTTTTTCTTTATGATTCAATGAACCAGTACGTACAGTCTGAATTCCATATGTATATAAATGAGGAAGGGGACTGACTGAGTGAGTGATTGATTGATCGCAGATCAACGCAAAGCGAAACCGCTGAATCTAGAATCACCAAATTTTGCAGATAGGTTCCTTATACAGTGTAAGTGAGCACTAAGAAAGGAATTTTGAAAATTCAATTTTGAAAGTAAAATAGAGGTTAAAAGATTTTATGAAAAATCGTTTGATATGGAAGTTATGGCCGTCGGAACTATACACGCGTAGTCGACTTGCTGTTTCTGCCGGTTACCTGCAAGCGCGGTGGTTCTACGGTCGGCAATCCATGATTGCCATGTACAAGGAGCTGCTGACACTACATAAGGCCGTAGTCCGGGAAGACGAGATTGTTCGTCCCGCATTTGAAAATTGAATGGACGTGCAGGTTGGGTCCCTAACATTCTGATCCATCCCCAACATTCAGAAACAATTCATGAAATAACAAGAAACAAAAACGAGTGTAACTGTTACTTGCCGCTATTATATGCCATGTATTTACCATAATGAAATAATTCCGAATTTTCTTGCTTTAGTTCATTTGTACGCGGTGAATTGATAAACAATATTGAATCGGTATTCAAGTAGGTCAAGTAAACCACATACTCATGTTACAATAATATCAAAATTAACTATATTGCAAATTTGAGATAGTATTTTAGGTAATGTCGGTGCCTGTACTTAATACATATGTATAATAATATAGCTAAATAAGCCCTTCTTTGGTTATTTGTTTACGTTCCTATTAGTTTACTTGTAGTTTAGTTAGTAAACTTTAGTTAATCACCTGTATAGAATATAGTAGTACATATTGAATCTATTTTGATCTACAAATTTATATTTATTTTGTTGTTTTTCATGGTTTCAATATCTAAGGGTATAAATTAGTTTAATACCTACATTATGGTGTTAAGCGCTCATAATCCTTGCGGAATGACACATAAAGAACGATTGACCGAATTGAATGATATATGTATACTTGATCGGCCTTCGGAGGGAAGATCACCGATAACAAATTTTCAGCAGTGCTTGTATGGAATGAACTACACTTGATGTTACTGTAGATCTCATGGTTTCAAATATCGAAAAATTCCCCCATAGGCCGTAGGGCTTGATGCGTTTGTCATATAAACTTTGCAATGTTCTCCTTGTGTTCCTAAGAAATTAAGTTAAATGGAAAGCTTACCGTATAAATTTGAAGATTATTTTCAGTCTAATTGATATCATGATAATGTCCTGGATGGTGTCGCAGTAAGAATTTTCCGTAAATTATTATCGCTCTTTGACGACAAACTCCCTTTCAAATTAACGAAGAAATCTTCCAGATTTCCGCCCCAAGCACTGCAATTAACAACAAAAAAAAACAATTACAACAACGGAATTCGTCTTGACGATGTTAAAGCCTTCTTTTTAATTAAAATAAAGTGGTTATTTTAATAATTCGTCGCTCGAACGGAAAGTTTTTGATATTTGTGTATTAATAATCAGAATTCATTGTAGATAAGAGTACAAGTATAAATTCAATATATTAAAATGGCTCACTTGGCATTGAAGGAACGTGGACGGGAAACCATTGTGAAGAATCAAGGAAATGATTCGGGTTATTCAGGATGTTCAGTGAGTGTGGTGATATAACGTTTAGCCGAATTCTCTTAGAAAGTGTTAACTTTCTTCGGCGCTGACTGACGAGATTGCAAAAAATTAAATTGAATATAATTCGTTAATTTATATATCACGAGTAATACACATAGTTTGAGATTCGGAAATTCGGATGTGTTGGAGAATATGATGATGTACGAGTAGAATCTCTAGAACAAATTTATGACGAATTGCTGCGACCTTGAAAATGCTATTGATATTATTTGTATATCTGAAGGGAAATGCTTCGATAATATGCCGTAACCACGATACCCGATATATGTTGCAAGAATTTCAGAAGGTAGTATTTGCTCTACCTAGCCAGAGTCATGTTAAGGGAAATAAAATATTTACCCTAACCATTGGGTTTTCACGATAGATTAATAACAGCGGCCAGTAATTAACAAAAAAAATTAAGAAGTTGACTTTTAACAAAGAGTTATACTTTTTATTGGTATTGCATGGCTAGGCTCATTGCATGACCAAATCTAAATCAACTAAGATCGAAGAGTAAATAATTTTGATGCCATAAATAGTCCTGTTTCAGTGAAATATAATGGATGATAGTAATAACAATATTTAATTCAAGGCTTGACTGAGCAAGCAGCCTCATTTTCTACTGCAGAGCCCGCATATACTCGTACACTTAGGAAGATATACATTAGGCGCTAGTAATTGTCCTCACTTAGAACTTTAGAGGTAATGTTCCTTGGATAAATATATCCATAAGCTTTAGCGACAATTTAACACAATATCCATTAGCTACCCCATAAAGGTGATCGTATAAGTCAAAACAAATTCCGTACAGAGTTATATTACAAAAGGGTGGATTAACCAAAGTCGTCAGACAATTCGACTTACAAGGCTTCGAATTCGAATAAATAGTAAATGAAGCGTAACATGAGGGTGGAGCGCTTTTAAATCTATGCCTATTGTTCGAGAGTTTACCAGTTATTTTTCAAGTAATGAGCATTATGGTTCACAGCATTTCGCTATCAAAAGTTTGTCAATTTTCATTAAATTTTAAGCAATTGTGTTCACTATCATTTATTGATTTTGATCGGAACTTATTTCTACAAAACCGTGCAGTTTTTCTATGATAAGAGTATATTGCGCCAAAGTGAGATTGAAGCATATTCCGCTACACTAGTTCATTGCGGTTTGGTGGAATTAAGTGGCTTCAATCAACGGGAAAGCGAAGCATGGTTTGAGCGATCACATCATATCGGATTTACTTTTTGTTTTCTGTATGTGGGAAATGCTTTATGTTAGTTTGACAAAACGGGTATAGTTAGACTGACATACGCATGTATAAAAGGTATAAAATTTCGTCACCCAGTAGCAGATTATGAAGCGTTTACAAGCGGATACTTTACCTAATATACCATCGTTCCTCCTTCCTAGTTTACCGCAAGAAGGTAACGGAAGGACTACAAAAAAGTAGGAGAAATAGTATCTACTCTTTAGAAAGAGAAATAGAAATTAACAAGATTCGAATAAATAAATTTGAAAAGTAAAAATGGGTCCGCAGAATGAATACCGCACCGTAGTTCAGCAACACGATCACCAATTGTTTCACCATTGTGCATCTAAGTGCGTTCCTATGTTAAGCCTAATTGGAACGGACCAGCCAGGTCCCGTAATTACAAAGAGGCGTTACGCCGTTTTTAGTAGTAGCAGGAAGCCTTTTCTCCTTCATTCACTGACAATGAAATGGTTTGTATTTAGCTGTAGGTAAAAGTTTACAAAAAAGCAGTGATAGCCTAGTGGTTTGAAATTCAGCCTCCCACTCGGGGGGTCTGGGTTCGATCCAGGTTCGCACGTCTGACTTGTTACGTGCGTTTTATAACTAAAATTTAAATATCTCTTGCTATAACGATGAAGGAAAACATTAAAAAAATTGTTTCCTATTGTGTTTAATTATCAAAATACAAATATTTAATACTCAATATTTATTTAGATTTATTGAAAAGTCCCATAGGTCATTAAATATACACGTAACTGCTGACGTCTCAAATAGCCGCACACCGGCTTGGGGATTAAATATGTATAATAGTTTGCCGATTGCAAATATACTGATAGATAAGAAATATTATTCAATATTATTATATTATGATAATATTGTTTGTGGATAAAACGTACTTAGCTGCTTTAACTAATTTCCTCAAATATAATCAAAACAATCGTCCACATGAGCGATACCACCCAGTATTCCGGAAAATGTATCTGGGTATACATTTAACCCCTAACGTTTATCTTCATTTTGAAAACTACACTGTATTTTACTTTACGCTGTATATCGATTTTACTTGGAACTTGGTCTTCATTAAGTTTTGTTTCGCTCTTTCCAGGAAAATGTTGTGGCTTGTCTAAAGTTACTGCTTATTGGATCCTCGAATATTAATAAATGACTCTCCATTAATGTCTTGAATACATTTATTTTATATTTGCCTTTAAATGTAAAATAACGCAATATAAAATATGAGGTAGTTATTATTTATAATGATATCTTGTATGTATAAATTTTAATGTAAAAAAGTAGTGGTCGCTCGCTAGTCGATTTTCCATCAGAATCATTATTAAAAGTTTCAGGAAAACATGCCTAATTTTGGATTTGCCTGATTGCAACCACTGGGTTGCAATCGGTACTGACGGACTAAGTTTTGTGTTTCCAAAGCTTATTATTACCAACACAAAAGCATGTGCTGCTGACAATCAGAGGAGAAAAAGGTAATGAACAATTCTGTCTTTTCCTAATTGAAGATCTCGAAAATTTTCAATTAATTATATACTATTATTATTAAGATATAGGTACAGTCTTTCTCTAATTGTTATAACGCGAAACATATCTTATCTAATATCCTTTATTGTTTCGTCAGATTTTTAGAGCTCATTTGAATCGTATCAACTTAGATTGATAAAGTCATCGCACCTCTACCTATGTAAGTGTTAACTTAAGTTACGAAATTTCATAAGCGACTCAGTGACGTGGTCGCGTAAAGCCGCAACTTTACTAGGCCAGTCCTTGAGTTGCAAACAAGTGGTTTTACTTATGTATTAACACGCTGCTGTAATCAAGACGGTACGGTTTTTACATTATTATAAAAGTAACAATTAACAGGAAAGAAGGCCTCAAATGGCATGTTATAAAATACTACTCGTAATCGGTAAATATTAATTCTTATAAGGTTAGTTTCTATAGATGTCTGCCTAACGCCCATCATCACACATCGAGTTGTAGGGTTCTTTGTTACATAGATAATACAGCTGCTATACCATGACAATATAAATGTGACTAAATACATATATCATAGGAGCATTTTGCGGGGCATTGCATACTATGTTTAAAATTCGTTGCTATTGCTTTAAGAGAATACGGGAGTATTCTAATAATAATAAAAAATGAGAATGGAACTTCTCGTACGAACTGAGAATCTATTGCACTAAATCGCTCCGCCAGCGAACATACCAAATCGGTAGTGTTTAACTGTCGTGTGTGAATTATACGGTTAGAAGTCTACAAAAGGTGGCATACTAGCGTACATCTGGTTGGTTCTAACTTCAAGTACAAGATTAGTTATTAGTATTTTCAACAGCCTATAATAGATTGCTCATAAAAAACTGACACTGTAATACTTGTCTCCATAATATTATGGTAATATCTAAGTTCTTTGAGTGACGACAGATAAAATGTTAGATATAAGAGGTTGTGAAAGCAGGATAAAGGACAACGTTAAAATTAACGCAAAGTTAACAGTATCTTTGTGTGTTACTAAGGTAAGGTATGTTACAAGGCTAGAAGGGCCTTTCAGGGACACGACCTCTAGTAATAAAGTAAACGACTAAGAAGAAGGTAACAAAAATATATTTACAATAAAACAATTTTTCGAGCCACTGATAATATAAGATAATGTTGCCGCATTGCGATATAACAAACACGAATAAGAACCGAACGTATATTCCAGCCAGGACAATAAATTTGAATATGGTACCTGTAGCAGGTATTACAAGTATCACAATGCATTAAACTGGGATTATTTAAAAAAAAAAAATATCCGCTCAAGGCGGTAATTAAAATTAATTGTTACGTAAGATAAAATAACAAGAACAGTAATATAAACACTGTGTTGCGATTCTTATCTTAACTTTATATAAAAGGAACCGGTTAAAATCAGGAAGACTAAAATACGATTAATATTTTTATTAACAACCATATTGATATTTTGGAGATAAGACATTATATAGCATTAGTAAACAAGCAAATTACAGATTTTACATTGTAAGATAAATGAATATACACTTAAATGAAATATACAAAGTAGGTCAAGCGCCAGTTAACTTTCAGTTACGATGTAAAACTTTGTTGCCTGTTTTGAATGATTTTTATTAAAAGGCCTCTCTTGAATAATTAAGACAATTTCTTGATATCTATAGCTTTATACTAATAAGAACACTATGTTCACTAAAGTAAGTTGGAGAGAATAATTTTTATTTTTCTAGCTAATCAGTAAGTAGGTACCTATAGTTCGCCTGTATCTACCGAGGTGCACAATACTTTGCAATACGTCTTATAAGTTATGGTTTCGATTTTTCAAGTTCAATCTTATCCATACAATATATTTTGAGGCATTTACAGTATTCATTACTTTATTATTATTGAATGTGCTCAGAATATGTTAGTATATGAACATTTGTAAATTTTACTTTAGATATAAATCTACGTGTATCGTGTGATCGAAATGATAGGAGTGTATGTAAGTGTTTAGTCATATTTGACAATGATTAGCTGCAACCTCTTATATGAAGAAGAGCAGAGTTTGGGTCTTTCCTGAAATTGCGGGAAACATGGAGCGTACTCCACCAAGCTGTTTCAACGAGGATAAAAGGAGTTACGAGCTAGTGGACAATACCTCCGACGGATATTTTTGAACTTCCTATAAGGCATCTGATGAGGTTTTCCGACTGTTACCTGACGCTTTAAATCGGGATCGATTACTTAACTTGCTCATCGGCGTACCTCGTAAAAATGTTACACTACCGGTAACACAGCCAAGACACTGTCGATATCGCTTACCTGAATTATGATAGGGTTACAAGCGCTTCATACTGAAAACAATCATATTAAGAAGTATTAAGAAGAACTCGAGAAATTTTCTAAAACGACATACGACTACAGCGCAATATATTTCAATGATG
>DWEM01000592.1:0-17911 GCA_018245935.1 Agara belti belti
GATGTGTGCCCGGTGTATGGCAATAGGCTCACCACCTATTCCATTGTGGGACTTAAACGTAACTGGTGATATGTGGGATGTTCTACACTCCTCTGCCTACCCCTTCGGGGAATACAGGCGTGATGTTGCTCGAACTTGAAAGCATTGTATATAAAATGCTGGTCATTTAGTAAATTAAAGGGCACATATTTATGTACTGTTTATAAATACATATATGTAATTATTTACTAAATAATAAGTTGTAACTCATAATATTTGTACGTTGTACATATTACCATATTATCTAAAATTTGTTGTTTGCAGTTAATTCACCTATTTTATTTTGATTTTTTGTATATCGTTCGTTGATATATCAAACGTCACATGCAAGAGTTCGCTAATTCGGATAATTAATGGCCGTCCCGCCCCTTGCTCACGCGATCTTTGTACAGTATCTACATAAGCAGTATATTTATATGAAATTTGTAATTAACAATTTAGCTTTACAAGACATAATTACTACTTGCTAATAAAAGTTTCTCCTTAAGTAAATGAAGTGGAAAATCTAAGTCTTATCTCTTGTATGATGTTTTACGGAGCAGTTAGCTTATCGATTTTTTATTTACAATCAGGAAATCATTCATATCCACAATGAAGAATAATGAGAAAATTGGACCAATTGTTATAATAATCAATTGTTTCTATATTTCCATTTGACACCTGCCTTCCAGACCTTAGACAACAATACATTATCTCTATGTATTCAAGATCCTGTGTATACCTTTTAAAGGCTAGCCCGCGGGGACAACTCGGGAGCGATCAGTCCGGCTCTAAAGCTAAACCTGTACCCATTAGCGAGTGCCTAGCTGCAAAAACAACAGGGAACGAATCGGGAATGCGTCCTGGATCCAACTCTGGATGTCGAGTTGCCATCGTCTAAAGTCCTGCCAGTTATTAGACAAAAAGTTATAACCGCAAGTAAATAGTTATAGCAACTTCATATCTGACTTCTGCATGTTTAATAACCTCTTTATATGAGCTGTGCCACTTACAACAGCTGTGTTTGTGTTGTCCTGAATCTAAATGCATACTGGAATGCGCGGAGCCGATGAAAATTTGGAATCGAATCATAATTTCCCTCAACAATACTTTTGTATATTGTTATTATGGCATTTAAACCCTAAGTGACGCATGTTTTTTTTTTTAATTTAAAATTTATGGATAGCTTTAAAAGTTTGTACACAACCTCATGTATTAAGACCGAAAAAATGCGCACGTAGAAAAATATGCCTCATTTTCATAATGAGTTTCATAAAACGTTGCAAAAATTTATATAAGCGATGTGTAAAGTAGAATGACGATTGTCCAAAGACAATGGACTGTAATAACCGTCAACCCGGTTTTGTGGAGTTTTATTATTTCTGTCACCGATATTTAAATGAAAGGGAGTTTTGTTTAAGCACGCTGGTAACACCGATGGTGATTCCATTAGATAGCAAAATAGCACACGTCTCGCAAGGACCTCATTTACGATGAATAGCCATCCGGTTCTACGGTTTAATTACACGATCTCGTACGCAGCCAACGCATTGTTTCGTCTCTAAAAGTACACGGAATTCCGCGGATAACCTAACCGCGACAAATGAATGCTACACCGCTGCTTAATGTTTTACCCCCACATTGACTACCATAGATATCTTTTCAGATAAGCTTAAACGATTTACATATAGCTATATAAAGGCTACAGAATGTGTGGTTTCTTCGCGATCACCTTATATCACACGACAAGGTTTTTGTTCGCCTGTAATAACAGCTAATTGTCGATGAGTACTCTGTCTTGTTTTTAAAAGCACGATGAAAAAAGTTGTTTGATTCAAATTTGCATTAAAATAATGTTTATAATTCGACTCCAAGATCTTAAATTGTGATGGGTTGTTTATTCAAATTGTATTTTACGAATATTATCCCAGTTGTTTTGACGATTTTATTAAGTTAAAGTGAATAAGGATTCTTAAGAAAATTCTATAAAATTTTATTACCCATTGTTCTCCAATGTCATTGAACTAAGGATGCGAGGTGCTTCTTATGTAAAAAAATTAATTTGCTTCTGCCAATTATATGCTTTATATTACAATTGTATATTTTTGTTAGATCGTGTACTTTGATATTTATGCCTCTATATAAAGATTTGCGCTATGTTGCTCGAACATTGACATTTCTTATGTGAAGCCGATTTTACATCACGTGTAATAATAATCTCTAACTTTAGCCACTCGAAATTTATATTCTGACAACGACTGAGAAAAAAAATTAATTCACTGACTTTTTAACTAAGTACAGGAGTATGTAAGAGGTTTCACGCTTCCTCACACAGATAACAGACAAATACAATCAATGTAACATGTACATAAAAAATATATCATTTAACGTTGAACTTTGTAAAAATCAAACACGTTTCACATTATCTGACATTGGATAAAATGTGGGAAAATCTTAGACGAAGAACAAACACGTGTCAATTTTTTACCCAAACTCGTCTCATTGTTAGACACGGAATCATTATAAAACATTTGAAATCGTGAATCGAGACGTTTCCCATCACACGTCGTCATTGTGAGACCGTCCGAGATCCAGGAGTGAATGACCAATTACTCGAAGGGGCGGATGTGAGTCGATTCTGGTCGAAATGTAATCTCCACCGCGATTACTGTGCGTGCCTCGGCCTCATAGTTGGCTCATCAAGGTGAGCGTAATTCACGTAATAAACGCAATCCGCAGCGTCTGTTGACAGCCGCCGCCCTTTGTCTTCTTCCACATGCGCGGTTTCCACGCGCCAAGGAACGCTTTCACAACGAACAATACAATACTGATTATACTTCCGGTATTTCTCCCTTTCGATACGATTACTAATGACAATTTTTTCTTTATTGACAAAACGTAAGACTTCGTTCGTATCGTAAATATTGACTTTTATGAGAGATATATAACTTTTATGTGGACAAAATGTTGGAGGAGAAGCGATTTTTTTGTAAGTAACACATTTCATGACAAAACTGCTATACTTTTTACTTTTCTTGCTCTAGGAAAGAAATAATTTGACAAACTCCGTCATAACATCGAATCCTCTGTATCTTTCATCCAGCTATTCTGTTCGAACGACGATAATCTATGTTTAGTGATGGATTATCTTCTGATCTAATTTTACATACGTTATAATCATAAAAATGGAACTTTCGGAGTTAATTTTTAACTTCGAATTTCATACATTATTCTCGGATAGTTTTTCGTTATATGTATATGTATATGCAAAGTACATTGTACTCGGTTCGAACTAAACTAAATAAAAAAAGTTTCAAAGTATTATTTTTCTTGTACGAATGGAAAACTATTGTTGCTGTCTTTTTTCCATTTTCAAACGATTGGGGGTTTTTGTTAAGCTCTATTACACGGGTAATTTAACTAAATCATGATTACGAGTTAAATAACCGCTAGTATGAAAGCTCCGAGACTAAAGTCAATAGCTGTTAATTGCAACCCTTCAATTACTAGTCGATGAAGCTCCGGTGTGACTTGTAAGCTATAAAAAAAATTGTTCAGTCACTGCCTGGATTTATCCTGTCAGTATTTTAATACCCTGATTTCAAGGCATTTAGTTACCGTACTTGCGATCATTACGTTAAATACACTGAGCACCTCTTTACAAAAAAAAATCTGTCCGGTCTGTAATAAGATAAACTTCTATAATTATACACCACATAGTTGAAAGCAATTCTTTAAAGATTTAATCCAATTTGTTTCCAACAATGTTACAATATTTTTTTATACTAACAATAACTGTATATATACCTTATATGACGAATTACTTAGTATTATAAATACATATTTATCTGTTTATTTGACTAGTTAAAAAATTAATGATAATATATGTGGCAAAAGTTATCAAGTACTTGTATTTAAATTAAATAGGTGTGAACACAAAGAACCAGAATAAACGCGTGAGTCATAATCATATTTGCATACAAAACGTCTGAACCATTATAAATAAGTTTATATTGAAATAGCGCTAAATGTCTTGATGTGTACAGGGAGGCAATTAAAATTAATGCGAGCTTTGAATTTTACAAAAAAAACTTACGTTATTGTTAAAATCGCTACATAAATTCATTTCGCATGTCAAGTTGAACAAAATAATCAAAGTTAATCAGGTTACTTCATTCGGGTTTTGTATAAAGTTTGGAGAATAATCAGTTGTCACTAACTGCGTTGAACGTAAATAACTTAAATATAAGTTTCAAATGCTACATTTTTCTGTGCAAAACTAGAAATTTTCTTTTCAGATCTATCAGAAATTCCAGGAAATTATTCCATGGAAACATCTCAGGCAGCATAGACGCGAGTCAATGACTAGTCAGCTAATTTATAAAGCTTACTCGCTGCCCACTCCGCATGAGAAGTTCTCATATTCAATGGGTTTGATATCAACGCCTGCGTAGGATTCTCGGTACTTCATCGCCTCGATGAAACCTGAACCGCGTGGTACATCCACACCGTGTTATCAACAAGGATTTGCACACATCACTAAACATAATATTTCTGATTAATCTCCATGTTAGTTGAGCACGCGACTTCGCTAGCGTTAACGATACTAAAAATAATGAGACATATTTTTTTATTATTGTTACTTTAGAAAATTGCTTCAGATTTAGATGAAGTGTAGTTGCGTTACAAACATTTAGTAAAGTTTTAATGTTACTACTAATAATTGCTACAACTTTTGTTATTTTCGAGATTGGTTGGATAGTATACAAATATAATTATGAATGATTTAGTAGATAATGCTGACACATAACTACTACTGCAATGATTATGAAATAGAATTTAAAATGAGAAATGTAAGCATTAAAACATACATTCCATTTTATATATATCGAGGTTTTGTTCTATTAAAATGATATTAAAATAGCTATCATATTTCTAATAAACTCGAAGCAAGAACACTGATTGATTCAGTAACCTGTTCCGTGTAACATTGAATAAATTCCTCGATCAGTTTCTAGGCACCTGTACATAAGTAATTAAGGCGATAAGGATAATAACAAGTAGGGTAGCCGCACGTTAATTTAACTAACGCCCCAAGCACGAATTATCGTTAATACCAGCATAATAGAAAAAATAATGTCATACATTCATTTTTAATTGTCATTTACCTGCGACTGTATTCGCGTTGCATCTTTATATATAAATATAAGCTTATTCGACATCATGATTAGTTGCTTTCTTCTTTAGTTCGAACTAAAATTACTCTCCGAAAAGTCTCGTTTCGTGTCGTTTCGAAGGTTAGCAAATAAAAGGAACAGGCATACATTTTAATAAACCGTACAAAAATACGAACGAATATATTTTGCGTGTAATCTAATTAAGTAAGTATATTATACGATACTGCAATAATAATTTACTGCGTTACTATTATTTTAAAAATTTTTGAACTGTTTATGATTGTCTAAAGATAGGAGTAGACTCGATCTATAAGCTAAAAACACCATTAAAAATCTTGTTACTTCAAATTATTTTATAAAGAATATATGTTATTTTTCAGCTCATCGTATATAGACTACTACATATATCTAATCATATTAAGCGATGTACACCTATCAGGACTATTCCTAACAAACCCGAACTCATGGCAATCTGAGACATGAGTAGTCAAGTAATAGTACACTGACACCGATTGACTGTGCACTATCTTTGTTACTGTCATTTTAAAGAAGCTTCCCCTGTTATATGAAAGTTCAATGCGGCCACAAGATAAGCCTTCCCGGCGCTAGCTCGGCGCATAAGGAAGGAAAGTCATAATTATCAATTTATTTATAAATATCTTTATCTCTCCATTGCCCTGATAGACGAGTAATGGGAACCGACTCATCTATACCGTTAGTTGGTTAAGAAAATATAATTTTATATTACAAAAAAAATATTTTTGCCTAAACTTATGTTTATGCAAAACGACGAGTTAGAAAGGTTGCGATAGTTGCGAATATCTTTGGTTGGTATCAGAATAATCTTAGGATATAGAAACCGATACATTTCAGAATATACATATCAGTTTGTTTATCGAAATACCGATACGGATCAGAATAATTTAGGATAGGATACTCCAACAATATTCAACATGAAACCGATATGAAAATAACGGGTAAGATGTTTTAATATAAAATTATATCTATTTATTAATTTCCAATGTGGTCTTTTCGTGGAAGTCATATTTTTAGATTCAGCTAAAACCACTAATGTCGGTAACGTTTCGATAGCCAGATCGGTAAAGCGATTGATCGAACGAAAGACTTGCAAAATAATATCTCGGCACTCACGAAAATTCGCTAAGAAATAATTTTCAATAATATTATAACAACCAACAGAATATTGGCATTAGGATCGAGAAATAGGAAGTAGGTAAGGTAAAGCAAACAATGTATGTAACCCGTGACTCACAGCAACGTGCATCTATGTATGTATGCTCAATAAGTTTTGCTAATGTTGTAAGCTGGGAACTGCTTTACTGCTGTTTTATAGCCTTTTCGTCATCTCAAGTTCCTATTCCGCGGATACGGTACAAAAGTTAGAAGTCAACGATAACGTAGCGCCAATATATTTACCAGTTAGTCTATACATTCAAGAAATCTGCATATAAAAAATTAATCGCATGTACATACATAATTAAACTCGTTGATTGAACAAATTTTGTAAATCATTTAATTAGTATAACTTAGCATTAGTAATGAGCTGCTGAATCTTTTAGTTGAAGAAACTATCGGGTACTTACAAGAACTACCAAACTGGCATTGAGGCTATTTATTACATATTTATACAAAACAACCCATGGAATATACGACGTTGGAAAAAATGAGGTTTTATTTGTACGAAGTAACAGATAACTACGTTGCTTCAATGGACTAAAATGTAATGACACGTGTCTTAGTATGTTTCATTTTACCACAAACCCTACAATGGAGTTTAACAATGTAAGGCACTGTTGTTTACATTTAACATTAAAGATAACAATTACACCCGTTGTTCATAATTCACACCTTTATTTTCTGCACGCTATCTCTTCAATACGTGCTCGAAGACGATGCGGTTGTAATGAAACATATTAAAAGAGCACGTAACGATTTATTGTTAGTTCGTCCGCTCGTTCCTTAACACACTCGCCGAGGTCCGAAGTAGTGTACGCGCGGTTGTTACCCCGTGGAACTAGAACGACCTCGAAGGACGGCGTGCATTGTGGCCGCGGTTGCATTATATCCGCATACCGCGCTTGACCGACCGCGCGCCTAATTTAATGAATTATTATACATCCACTACATTACACTGTATATTTACACATCAAACATAACTGACCGTCCATAATAATTTCTCCTTGCCTCAACGCATACCTATTTCAATATGCAATACCTACTAGTCAATACGCACCAACAAAACTGAACTCGACTACTGATATAATTCTATCGCAATGTTTTTTAAAGGTTTTTATCAAAATATCCCTTGTTATTTCGTATGTTGATATGAATTTTTACGCAACATTATCAAAGGAATTTAATCTCAAACAAATTTAAAAGCATGCTTTGATACGTGTAGGTATTCAAATGATTGTATGCCTTACGTGCAAACTAAAAATTAATTACATTAAAAGCTGGCTTTGTGCGTTTCGTTCGAACGAAACCGTTTACCGATTACAGTCATTAATATTAATTAATTAGTTTCTACCTTTTAGCCTTTGATTTTCATAACAGTGTTGCCAAATATGTACATAGCGATCAGTGACCTCAGGAAACTGTAGCATACCGACAGTCGCGCGTTTGCCGGACATAGCAGCGGCTAAACAAATACTCGACCAACGAGCATACGATAACGAAACTATCGCCTATCGGAAATAACCACTCGGATGACGTTATCGTAACATGCTTTTAATTATTTAATGAACGGACAGATTTTGAAATCTAGTCATTATCACTGACGTAATATCTACGATTAGATCATAGCGTGTGAATTATAATACTTCGTTGAACTGGAAGCGAAAAAATTCGGACAATGATACCAAAGCGAAGTAATGTTTACTGTAACGTAATGTTTAATGTTATTGTACTGTAATGTTTACATCGCTGAAGTTTTCATACGTTTCAGGATCTTTTAAAATAATGTGTTATGGTTTTGATTTTTGACTTTAATAGGGTTGGCATCAATCGAGCCCCGAGGATAAATTAAATCGATTTCAGCAAAAACTTCCTACCTATTTAGAATTTTTTATTACAAATAAACAACCCTTGAAACACGGAAATCTGCCGTTTCTATGCGGTGGGTACCCACCATATTTGACAAGAAAGACGCAGAAATGTATGAAATGAACAAAGAGAAAAGGTTAAGTCGATGATGAAGGGACAAGGGTCTCTACGCGGCGTCTAATAATGCCTTGGAACATGAAACGGCGGTCGTATTTTTGTGAAATAACGAGATGTTAGAATGTACATAGGATGTTTCCACACGATACAATGAAATAGAATTGTATATTAAGTCGGTGCGTACATTTATCACTACTTTCAAAGTAATAATACCAATGACACGCAATATGTATATGGCACATACGCAGTTTTAAGAATAATGAATATGCAATTTACACCATTCATAAATATGAATTAAAATGTAAGCATAATTAAGACTTTTAATATTAGACATATTTAGATAGATAGTTGGAAGCACGCTGTCGAATTTAGTGTAAAATTAAAGTAACAATCTCGATTAGTGTTAGTGTAGTGTTTTATATTAGTGTTAATATAAAACTCGCCAAATTGAATCACATTATGTTTGACAAACATTTACAAAATGACGGTGAACTTCTACCTCTACCGGATGCCGAAATTTCTACGAAAGTGCCTTAATGGAGTTTTAGTTGATGTTCATTTTTGAGAGAGAATTTAATTGGACCCCAATCTTCCACTGACCTTAATCAGAAAGTTGATGCAGCAGTCTCGATATGCTCCCTTAACTTCCCGAAACATAGGACCCGAGTTCATCTTCCCTGTTGAACTCGGGTTAACGTTAACGTATTGCACCTCAACGACACATTACTATATTCGCATAAAAAAATTAACAGTTCCCATTGGCCGATGCTGGAAGAGGCCTTCCATCAGTTCAGAGAGACCCATGCTCAGACGTGGGACATGAAAAGAGTTGAAGGCATTAAAACATATGCATGCCATATTTCGAGAAGTAAATATACGAGTGGCCATTGACCCCATTACACTGTAACCTTCGACTGTAACCGCTGTCTTGAAAGAGCTAAATGTTGTAAGCGAATGTCCTTGAAGTGTCCTTGAAACGCATAGTGCAGCGAAACCGAGTATTCTCAATTTATCTGACGATCGCAAGACGTCGCGGTGGCGGTTGACACGCGATCGGATGGGAAAGTCACGTAACGCGTTACGTAAAGAACAAGGATGCAAATTGAATAATATCGCAATTTAGATTCGTAAATAAACGGAAATAACAGTATTTGGACACGAACTTTATAATTATAAGGCCTGATTTTAGGCATAAGCGACTACTGGGCTATAGATGTGTACAAGTTTTTAGTACTCGTATATTATGTACGCCTATGTTGAGTTGTTAATAATTTCCCATTTCACCATGTGCTCCTCGGCCTTGCCATTGCTACTCGCATCTCGAGAATACAAATGAGTGAAAGCGATGATTTTCAATATAACTAAATGCGACGTACGTACCTTGAATACATCTAATGGGTGATTGTATCGAAGAAAAGCAATATCGATTTCAAGGAAGCTGCCATTTATATTCACCTGCTGTTGTAATGAACGAACATAATAATACTTAATCTATGATCTATACATTCCGAAGGTGCTCAATGAAATTAATAGATGCTCGCTGGCGTAATGGCAATGACATTGCGTTTTGTGCGGCTTGAGATTTTGGATGTGATTATTTAATAATAGGAGTAGGTAATATGAAACACACAGGAATGTGTATGTTGTAACATGTATTCTGATCTTTAAATGATTGCAACATCCGCGTAACAGTTATCTTCAAAAGCTTCCGTGGAGATTTTGTAATTTTAATATTATTCAAATTGAAATAGTGTCAATAAGCAGAATGACCATTATCGTAGAGTTCGTTCCTTGTTTTTGTATATTTCAATGAATACGTGTTATATTACCATAGTTTTTTTATTTCATTTTTATTATAGATTTTTTTATTTGAAGCGTATATTTCTCCAAGAATAGATTCTACGTTAGCGCTGTGTTAACAGTATTGAATAATAATTTTTTGAAGATTAAAAGTAAAATATGGAACTTACGTAATATCTTCAATGTATCTAAATATATGTATAAAGTTTGATACACACTCTCCATTAACTTATACCACGCAGAGAATACGTAATACCGATTATATACAACTTTTTACATCTAATCAACACTCATTGATTTTCAATTAAGTAGGCAGCTTTCTTTACTGTTCAAGGTCAATTTATAGGCGTACGGTCTCGGAACTAATAGACACGGCTGTTACAATTCGCTTGAATCGTATCAAGAGTAAAGTGTGTCGCGTGCGCAGAAGACGCTAAACCGCCAATCATTCCGTTAATTGGAGAGAATCATCGCTGTAGAAAGTTATGGTTAACGAGTGCAGTGTCAACGGACAACGGGCCGCAGTGCAACAGCACCACACTCGCCAACCTCAGCTTTGTAAACAGAGCTCCTTTACGTTGGCTTAGGTATTCGTATGACCAAAACACGAAACTCTACCCAAATGTCGTTAATGACTTATGCTATACAAGTATAAAATATCGGGCGTACTGCTGATATCGTGCCGAGTACCAAGGACGCGTAGCGAATACGATTATTAATTGTAATTGACGTATCAATCACACACCTGTCGCTTCACCGAAAAGACTACGTTAGAATGTTTAATGTCGTCTATCGCAATCATAATGAATCAAACGCAATTTCCGCTTAGAAACCAAAATCCGGTGAATGAAAAGATTTAGTGACTTTGCAACAATTTAAAAATCACATACAATAAACTTTAAAATCTGAAGCCACTCAATGACACCTGATGTGATGCAAGCAAACAATTATAATTTTACGTCTTATTCGCCATCCAATACTATATAGAGTAATAAGTAATTACCTAATTTTGTAATTAAAATTAAAATATCTTTCTTTAAATAAAATACTTAAACTTAAACGTTATATGAGTAATATAATGATGTTATAATAATAATTTTAAAAAGCTATATTCTATTGCACATTTACTAATCTTTAGAATTATTAGTTTCATTATAGAAACTTTACATAAATAAACAGAAATTATAGCTATTATAGATATTGACATACACTTAACAAAAACATAAGCGTTAAAAAAAGAAATAACATGCTACTTACTAACAAATAAATAAAAATCAAATACCTAATGAAAACATTAATTCATTCGATTTTTATAAATACTTCTTAAAAACAAACTCATAAGCTAAGTAGTTTCGCATATACTAGTGAATTGAATTACTTATAATTATGTAATATTTTATTTGAAGTAATAACTTATTATCACATGTCCGCTAGTCACCTTATTTATTTTAGTAGGTACTAGTTTCGTAAATTCAACTTAAACAAAATAATCTACTAATCTAATTTACTTGTAATTTCAGCTTCTTTTGAATGTAATTAGAACTTTAGAAAGTTGGCCGATTGGCCAAGTGAAGCAAAAAAATATTAGATTTAACGTTATCTAGTATTATTTTATCCAACGATCGTGATTGACACATAGAAAAATAGTAAACCCGACGTGTTCCGGTTTATCAGAATTTAAACAGGTTATTGAATTTTGGTAGTCGAAATAATTTAAAATGGGCTCTTTCTTACGATAAAATAGAATACGATCTTACAAATTGTAATTATACTTAATAAATCGATTTCCCTTTCAAATTACTTCGATAGCTTAACAATACAACAATAGAAAATAAACAGTTTATTGCTCTTTATCTAATAAATAAAGCAATGACTTGACCAATCTCGAAGCCTAACGCACCACGCTCCTTTGGGGTGGCTGGAGATACGAGTTTGTGAGCAATCCTCGATCGTAAGTCTTTAATTCTTCGACAAGGATTAACGGGTTATCTCGCAGCACCGACGTGAAACCGACTGCTTCACGAACGTTACGACATTGGGCGATGCTTTGTACATTTTTAATTACTATAACCGTGGCAGGGATAACAGATGACTAGCCGGATCTTCGCCGGCGTACTTAAGAACTGTATTCATATCACTGCAAAATTGTGTTAAGAAATAATGGTTTACAATCAACGTTACTCTGAGAGCCGCTTGGCTACGATGAATGTGAGAGGAAGACACTGGAAAGAAGACAGTCAGAACTGTAGTCTCTGGAAATCCTAAATCTCTGCCTATTCGTAAGGGAAATAATCGTGACCTAAATATAACTAACCAACGTTACGATATATTTGCGCAAGTCTAGACTTACACTGGTGTTGTAAAAATTTCATGTATAGATATTTGCACAAAATTTTTTCACACATGTACAAGTCTAAAATTGCGCAAGTGCATTGTAACGTATGTGGCTGCCATAATGCAATGCTACTCTGCAACATGTACGTTTCTTCACGGTGCAAAACAACATTACATTACACGGCCACACCTGTAGCGGCATCGCAGCCACCGCCAAATAAGGATCGCTATCGATATGCTACCTAAGGCGCGTTGCGTCATATTCTATTCATAATCAAGAAAGGCGGCGATTGTTATGACACATGGCACGCTAGCAAACCCTTCCTGCGTTCCATTTTGGCACGGTATGTGAGTCTCGGCCACGGAGCCAATTCCATCGGCGAGTTGCGCGTCGCCGCTCAGTCTGACTGTGTACTACGCGATTAGTTCAACACTTGGTGGCAATAACTCGTAACGCGATTCTTTTGTTACATGAATTCCTTGTTTTTGAAAAAGTTTATCTAGTCAAAGACCCAAGACTTAAGAGGAGAAGCAGCAAACAAAAATGATTAATGAATTCGTAGTTAAAAGATAGTGTCATTCCTTCGAAGGTTAATACAGAAATGCTGCGTGACCTTTCGAGCTGTCCATAGTATGACTATAAACATGTACTATGTTTCTTCAGCTGGGAAAGCTGGAACAAGGGCCCTATGCGCTGGATAGACTACATCTGCACCACTGTCAATATCAAAGTTGCTGAAGTGGTCGATATCACGGAAAAGGAAGGGACGAAGGAGAATCCTATACCCTGGATCACTATGGAATTAACGCGAAAAGCAAAACATGTTAAAATTGTTTTACAAAACATTATATTCGATAACATTAAAAACATATCCTTCGCCCGATAACTGCGAAAATCGACTTTACAATTATCGCTTTTATTATCACGTATGCATTGCTTGCTTAAAGGTCGCAAAAGGATTTTATACTGTTATGGAATTGAATTATTTTACGTATTTGGCTAAACAATTTTATTGTTTGTGTAAGGCCATGACCATTTATTACAATTATTACCTTCATAGTAACGAGTATATAAAAAATTAATAGCTATGTTTTATTGCTAACTCATTTTGTAACGAAGATGCGGTCGGTATCTGCGAATGTAGCAAAAACAGAGCAACGTTCTGCTAGAAATAGCGATTTTCACTTGACACACAAGTTTTTAATCTTACATTATCGACAACTATTCTCGTAATTAAACTCTATAAACGTAATGCATATGTATAGATTACGTATGGACTGTCGAGTATTGGTTCTGCGCAACAAGAAATCGAGTTTTGTTTTTGTTACGAGTCGCAAGGTATGCGAGTGTAAATAAAAATGATGTTTTGTTTTAGTTGTAATGATATGTACGTCAAGAGACGAGAGCATACATATATCGTTGATCATTAATAGCTTTGCGCTTTATTTTATCAATATTTTAACACAGATATTATGCTTGTCACGATCAATACCAGAATTTGTTTACAAATTGTTTTTGAGAGCGAACCTGTTCCGAGAAAATAAAATGTACAGCTGAGAACAGCATACAGCAAAAGGAAAGTCAGTATGATAATACATTTGATACGTAATATTTCTAGGAGATTTCGTGAGAAACGGAGAGAATGAATCTCCACAAACCCCCTCTGTCTACAGGTTGCTTTCCAACAGACAGAGCATTCGCTTGTATTTGAATAAACCTGACGGGTGGTATTTTTTTCTCAAATTTAAGTGGGATCAAACGAGAAATGTGTCCTACCAACCAAAATAATATTAATCGACTAATAAATCACGCAGTTCTGAGATAACAAACGTAAACAAAATACAACTGAATTGAAAACTTCCTCCTTTTTTGAACATAGTTAAAAACGTATGCAACACAAAATTATAACACAAAAAGAAAATTAAAAGTTTTCACAGAACTTCTATTCATAACAAAAATGTTATTGCAGGCTGAACCAAACAAAACGCTTCGTTTGAAAATAACGTTGGGCAATACATCATTTTGAAATGTTAATCGCTGCTTACAATTGTTCTTTGAAGTGCCTCGTTATGCGATAAAGATTCAATGAGAGACAGTGGTGTCACAACACACGTGTTTTATCTGCGCTAAGGTTAAAAATCTTTGATAATTTACTGAAGTGTACCAGGCGGATGTGTATTCCCCCTTATGTTTGTACCGACCAAGGGAAGGGGAGACAAAAAAGGGGGAGCGCGAAGGGTCTGGTGTATGGAACTTGAGGTCGGTTATCGATGTTTTATCATATATTATTGTTTGAATTTCGCAGTAAGATTATACTATTGCAGAATGCTGGTAAATTTATGTACTTAACATAGACGCAGGTAACCACACAGCGTCAGGCTGCGTTTACCTTTTGCACCTTTGACATGATAAAAGATCAAATTAAAATAGTTTTATTAACAATAAGGTATATACTGCATAAACGTAGTGAAAGTCTAACATTTTTACTCATTCATCAGCTTTTGCACCCCTCATGTTAAGGAGGACCGGAAGAAAAAAGCTATCAACACAAGAACACAAGATATTATGCTGCAATATGGCTATAGTCCGATAATTAGCACACATGGCAGATTGTCGTGTGTGTCATTGCCAGCCTGCTCTCATCTGCTTACAAATTGAGTTCTATTATTACATCGCGTACAGAATCAACCTAGCATTTTTTAAATTCGATTCTATGCATGTTTATCATTTACATCACTTTATAGATACTGCATTCTTGATATCATGTTTATTAACGTATAAGATTCAACTTGGCAAGCAATAAACTTTGCGTTAATATTTGCCCCGTGTTGAATTTTATCAAATCATTATACCATAATAGTTCCGTATAATCGCGCCAGGAAATATTTCATTATAACGATGATAGAGGTACGGTTGAGGCTTTCATAAGGATGTCGCGTTGCGTCCACCTTTCGATTTATCAACGTCACGGTCATTGCCTTCGCTGTCAACTGAATAACAACTGAAAGCTCGAGGTACGGTACGAGTGCCCGCAGTAATGGCCCTTTAGTGCCTATCGCCCTTTTCATTTAAAATTTATCTTTGGATGAAATATTGCATCTCGAATTGTTGAAGTCGATTTGCAGGTCCAGATTTTTTGTTAGAGTCATTTGATGACGGCTGTGTACAAGATCAGCCTTATTTTCTGAGGATGCTGAGTGACATTTTTCAGCTGGTTAATTGTGGAGACGTCGTTCTCGCATGTAAACTCGAGTTTTTTGATGGACCACTGCAGGAATCCCGCTGACATTCGAGCACCTGTCATATTCTAGTTTATCCACGTAATGATTGTTCAAATCGTAGTCCTAGAGTTGTGTTTCATGTCCTCGACAACACTTAAATCTGTTTTTCTTACAAAATGCCCGGTTTTCTGTTATTTGATGAGAAGTTGCATATATATTTTTGTAGAAAATACAAATAATGCAAACGTAAGTTTAGATATATTTAAATAATTTTAACATGTTGTTTCTAATGAATTCGCTTTTGAAATGTTTCTAATATTATTATACTGATAATACAAGTCATAGTATAGTAAGAATCACAGAGAAGAATCGGCAATAGATCAGAATTTGTTATATGAAAAATCTCGTATACTATTGAATTCTAATATGTGCGGTTGTTATTCAATAAGCACTAAGTGCGGAATAATGAGTATTACTTAGGGAGAACGGAAATATAATTCACACTGATATTACACACTACAACGTGATGCACCCTCGGACTATTTTATCTGCGTTGCTCACATTCCAGTGCATTCATTCACCATTTACGCACGTATGCAACTCGTATCTACGTATAATTATAAATAAAAAATAAATACATAATCGTTGTGATGATTTTGCAATTATATTGAACTTGCTCTTTTTTATATTGCCTTGTGTTGAGTTTGCATTGCCAGTAATCAAATAACCATAGTTACACACCGAGAGTTCGACAATCAATAATTACACACATTTTCGTGAATCTTTCAGCAATTATCCCTTAGTTGCTTTGGAACATATGCGACACATCAGTACAAGATTTTCATTAATATTAAATGTTAGTTTAATTTCTTGTATGTTAGAAATTTTATGACTAACATTTTTTAACAACTGATTTTTCCTTTGTTGCGATTTTTCTATCCTCTTTCGAATATTTTTCTTACCTCTTAATGTGTCATATAAAACGTCAGATAATTTGTCATATACGAAAACACATTCCGTGCAAATCTAGCAAACAAAACGAGAGATAAATAATTCAAAGTGAAGAAGATAGATAGCAGATATCTACGACAGATGATTGAACGAGTTTGATACATTGTGATTCGATTATCTAATAGATTTATTATTGTCTCTAAAGTAATATATGAGTACGTGTGTACATCACAATTAGACCTCTTATTAAGACGTATAAAGATCACTCACACGTCTCTATATAATGCATATATTTATCTATCAGTTACAGCGAAGCCGGCCCGGCCGGGAAGCGAAATGACTTAAGAGTACATTTACGTATTTAATGTATTAAAATATGTATTTAAGACAACGTACAAATTTTTCAAGGATAGTTCCTTTTTCATGACAACGTTTTACAACATTTATAGATGCTAATAAGGTAAAATTAGTATTCCTAGTGTAATTGTTTAGAAAGGTTCCAAAACCGCTTGTTTATAAAATCATAAAAATTACCAGCAATAAGACAACAAAAAACATTTCTCATGCAGAGGTTACATAGAATATTATAGTGAAATCCTGGCAATTAATCTAAACTTAGTTCGCTGAATAATTTGTCATAATTTCAAATGTTTGTTTTAATTATGCACTTGAAAAATACGCAACGGTTATTAATTTGCTATACTATACTTGGGGCTTAAAATGCCTAACATGACTGGACTACTAGTGCTTTTAAATTCGAATTATGAATACTTATTTCTCTGAATCACTCTCGAAATAGAATGACAATTGTTAATTTCTCTAATCGAATTTTATGCTGTGTGATTTAGATAGAAATAAACAACTCACTTAGTACGTTTTGGTTGTGGACACCTTAATGTCACTGTACCTGGTTTAATAAATTCTAACTTAATGTATGCTCATTGCGTGTTTCTGTATTGCTGCTGCTTGTAAATCATTAAGTAACATAACTTACTGTTACACAAATTAATCTTGGCCAATTTTCCATCATGTTACAATTACAATTATATCAATTTACGTAACATGCTAAGAGTATGCTGCATATTAAAATTTAATTCAAACATAATTGCTTCCTATTCGTGAAATACTTACTTAACTATATTTTGCATAGAGTATACATATTATCAATATAACATATAAGTTACTTCATTATGACGCCAATCAAATATTCTTATTACAGTTGAATACTT